>JBAMAX010000231.1:0-194192 GCA_037043745.1 Chymomyza amoena
TTAAAGATTACGCAGTTTCCCATAGATGGCGCAGCTAACTGCGATTTTTTCTTTGAAAACTGTCATAAAAAGTCTGCCGGTAGGAGGCACGTATGTGCAAGAGGCGCTTATCTTCAATGCTGCTAACTTAAAATATTTCATATAAAATTGACTTTCAGTGCAACAAAAAGCGAATTTGAGGCACTTATCTTGACGATGCAGCTAAGTGTCGAGGCAGCAAATTATACTGTATCTCGAAATGCGCTCCATATAAAATTGTCTGTGTAATTAGCCCTAAAAAGTGTGCTAGGTACTTTGTATGAATAATTTACATTTTCAATCAGTGTAATTCACAACTGGTTTAAACCTTAATTGGCCTAAGAAGTAATTTTAGCATTTAAATTTTTACTTACTTTTTAAACTTTGTCTTTTATTTATTTATATCTAGATTGTGATTAATGTATATTTTTTTTTGTGCGGGTACAATATGCTTAGTTGATTATCGAATTTTATTTTGTATTACGGATGATTTTTCTTCAAATCATTTACCTTATGCTTGTTATTTTGAAAATGGATATTACCATTGAGATTTTATTTCGGCTATCGAAACGAAGAATCCTTCAAGATAAAATCTTGGAAAAAAAAAGAATTCCTCATAAAATACCAAAGTACAAAAAAGAAATAACGATTTTATGATGTGTAAAAGATTTTCGATTATAGATTTTAAAATGTGGGAAAAAGTCTATATTAAAATTAAACGAAAAAGATACCAAATAAGTTGTACTTTATTTTATCACCCCGTTTCTCTCAGTGTATATGGGCTTATATACGTGTATATATAATATTTTATAATGAAAATCTAAAGCATTATTCAAATAGTCAGCAGTTACAATGTCAACGAGCGCGTCATTCAGAGTTCCCTCCAGTTTCGGTTACAGTTGTTCTATAGTTCCAGTTGGAGTTCTGATTTGATTCCAGAGTCAGGCTGGCAGCTTTAAATGTTTTCGGAACTGACCAGGGCCACATTTGCAGCTGACGCCATTGGGGGCTTTATGTGTGTGTGGATCTCGTGGCGGCTGTAAATTTAATGAGATTTCTGTCAAATTAATTTCCGGTTATGATTAGATTTTCGTTAATAGCAATTTGCGGTTTTTGCAGTCAACCAAAAATATTGCACACTGTAACATGCACACACACACACATACTTATGTTTTTGTATATAGCACTATACATATGTAGGTATATATGTATGTGAGATTTGCATGTCAAAATGCATTTGCATTTTCGTATGTGTCTGTGCAATTATCACAATACAGCGTCGCTCAGCAAAACTCTTACCCAAATAAATTGCTCACATTGATTAACATTAAGTTGTTTAATAATCATAAATCATAAGCTGACTAGTGCTCTAACCCCCAACCCCCTCATCATCCAACCCAACTCGGCCTGCAATTATGAAATTTGCATTGCCTGCAAGATATTTGTAGTAGCTGCAATCCGTTGGGTTCCCCGAAATGTATCTATAACATTGGCATGCGCTGCTAAGCTCCTTGTGCAAAGGCATTTGTGGCTTCTGGTCGAATTCTCGAGAGTGAGTAAGAGCCAGCTAATAGATTTCGAGCTGATTACGTAATGGAGTCTTGGGCAGCCATCTTATAGTATTTGATGGAAGATTTTTGAATTAAAATTCAAATCTCTCTTATATAAAAGCGTTTTTTTGCTATTGCTTTGCTGTTCTTTGTATATTTTTCAGTTGAGAGTGGCCGCTAGATGGCGTAAGCATGTTCGTCGCTAGATGGCGCAAGTACGCGGATATGTATTAGTGTTTTTACTAATGTGAATAGATTTAATTAATAGATTTTATGTAAGCGTTTGACTTAATAAATAGCGTATTAAATTAGTAAATTAAACGTACGGCGGACTCTATAAGAATTTAAGGGTTAAACTGACTGAGCAAAAATATAGTAAACGTCTCTTTAAAAGTACGATAGCATCAGTAAGATCTGTAAGAAGCTGAGACATAGACAATAAAGTAAGATAATGAAAGTAAAATGGGTATTTTTGAGCGCAAGGTTCTACGACGTATTTTTGGTCCCTTGAAAGAGAGGACGATGGCACCTTTACATTAAGGTACTATGCAAGTGAGCTAGGCGAATTGATTATCAGAAAACTGCTGAAATAAAGATAGTTTAAACATGTTGGTCATATAGTAATAATGCCTGAAGAATATCCTACAAAGAAGACTAAATACTAAATGGATTGGAAAAGTCGAAAAAACAGCAATAGAAATATTAATAATATTAATAATATTGATAAAAAATTAATAATATTAATATTATTAGATGGATGCATCTTCTTCTAGAAGCCAAGATTCGATACGGATTGCAGAGACAATAATGATGATTTATATGAATATAAATTAGTATAATATGTGTCGTTTAAAGATAATGGAATGTAATATTTCGAATTTTTATTTGTTAGACTTTTGGAGATGGTCTTTTTAAAAGTGTAATAATGAAAAATATAAATTATTTGGTGCTGTATATTCCATAGCTAAATATGAAAGCACTAGATGAAGTTATTTTTTAAGCTACATGCCGTCAAAAGTCTTGAAGGGTTCCTCGTGAAGTAGATTAAATAATTTCTGAAACATTTGTCTACCAATAGTCCTTATAACCCACTCTCTGGCCAAAATGTTTGTCTCAAATGAAGCATAGCGTTTAACTAAGTATGACGGATCTTAAAATTTATCTTTGGAAAATTAATTTGCAGACATTTACATTAGAGTAAAGAATTTTCACATATTTTTCTGAACAATTTTATATCTCGTTTTTAATTCTTTCGAAAATAAAAGACGATGTGTCCCTTAACTTCCGTAGAAATAAAATTTAATTTTTGAAACAGATCCAAAATAATCAAATTAATTATATGGAACTTCATCTAAATTTTATTTTTTTTAATTTCATTTAGATTTCCTAAAATTGATAAGCAAATTGAATTATACATCCTGAAAATGACAATAAAATATTTTTTTTTGAAAGCCTTTTGAAAATAGTTAACGATGGGTCGCATAACTTGCGTAGAAAAAATTGTATTTTTTCAAATAGATTCAAAATGGAAAAAATCATTTCATCTAAATTCTATTTTTTATTTTTAACTTTTATTTTCAAACATACATGCGGAAAATACCAAGAAATGTTTTTGAATTTATACCAAAATTTGCTAGAAGGGCACTTTATAAAATCTGATTGATTTATTGAATTAATTTCTTCCACATAATACTTATATTATATTGATAAAATCTTTAATTAAATGTAGTAATTTTCTAAATCAGTTTTATTAAGTCGTTTATCGCATTATTCATTTTCACAATTAGTATTATATCAACAATTTTTTCTTAAAATCCTACATGATATTAGCATTTCTCCTTATTCTCTATCTGAGATTTTTATTTATTTCCCCTTTTTTTTTAGAATTCACATTGTCCATAAGAGATATCCATTAGAGAACTTTAATATAGCCATAAATGTTTTTCAAAGTCTGCCATAATTTTGTAGAAGGGTGCTTTATAAAATTTCATAAATTTTCCAAACTCGTCATAGTATATTAATTCATAGAAAAAATTTTACAATGTTCTTAAAGGTTTTTTTTTTTCCAAGACATAATCTGTTCTCATTCACCAAACTATTTTAATAGTTACGGATTCTGTAGTTCATGAAAATTTTGAATATAAAAGCACCGCAACGATCCATAATTGCCTAGTTCAGACTGAAGGGCTCTGGCTAAAACCCTTTTATAACTTAGAATTAACTTCTACCTTAAAATTATATAAATCCGCAAATAATTGTTATTTAAAGATTTTTATTTTAAATATAACAGGAGACACGGGCCCTGATAATATCTCATAAATTTTCCAAACTCGTTAATGTATATTAATTCATAGACAAAACTTTACAATTTTCTTTAAGTTTTTTTTTTCCGAGCTAGAACCATAGTTCAGACATAATCTTATCCCAAACGCTAAATTATTTCTGGAGCTCATGAAAATTTGAAATTTTAAAAGCGTCCTAAATTATTAACTACTTAAAGTATGTTTTAATAAATTCTTCTTTACAAAATGTAAAGTGTTGCTTTGTGACGTCACACATCTCAATCACGCGTTAACTAACACGATTACGTTACCTTCATGCTCAACTCACGCGTGTAATTTCTATCAGCTTTGAGTGCATAATTGAGAATGCTGCTCTAATGTTTACAGCCAAATGAGAATATTTTGCCCCAAACTTGCATCTATTGGCAAGTATCCATTATCATATACTATGTACTGTACTATGTTTACAAAATTTTTTACAAATCAAAAACAAAATTCCAATACCAATTTCAATGTGTACGCATGACAATTTTAAAAGTTTTTGCACGTGCCACACTGAATACCATAATGAAGGCTCTGATGTGCCATATGCCAGTCCAGAATCAAATAGACCCTCACTCTCTTTCACTCTCTCCATTCTCCGAAAAAACTACGCAAACAATTCAGAAAGCTTAAAATTAAACAATTTTACTTTTTACCATTTTCGTTTTGCTGGGAATAATTTGCTGTATGTGCTACACAGAGCAGTCCACAAATCACGGCCGGAGAGCGGAAAGTTTGTGTTCCAAAAAAGAAAAAAAAGAAAAGAATCCAAACAATCAAAATCAAATTCACCAAAAAACTCATTTTAACGCGACAAACGTAACGTTCAATCTTCCAGAACATTGCGTACGTGACACGATTGTCACATTTGGCAAGCGAATTGCAACATGTCAGAGAGAATAGGGTAAAAGGGGGGCACTAACAGGGCTAGCTAACGGGCGGGGGGTAACTGCTACAGTACCTCGTTGCAGGCGTTTACAACAGGGCGGGGTCCATTATTGTTGTTGTTGTTGTTGTTGTTTTGGGCACTTTTTGTTTAGGCTGTTTCGCGTTTTGTTTTGATTTCTGCTTTTTAAAATGCAAATCAAGTGGGTTGTTCTGTGAAGAGACGGGTCGAGTGACGTAGAGAGAAGTACGTACGTTGGGTATTCCGGGAAAAATATATAGGCGGCACATGACTTACCTGATGCCGTTGTTAGGAGCAACACCCCTGCGTACTTGCTCTGACCCAGCGACCCAAAATTAATTGAATTAAATTTATTATTTGTGGGCAACTCAATTTAATTTTATTTCTTTTTGCTACCGAGTTGCCATACTTCTTGATTTTTTTTTTGAAGCACGTAAATTTCTGTTTGCCATAAAATTTTATGCGATTTTTTTTTGAAGCAGGAAACAGTTGGATTTATTTGTGCGCTTAATGAGATTTTGTTTTGAATTGGAGCAGCGAAAGTATGTATTTGGAATATTTATTTGTATGATAATCATGGAATTTTCAATATAAAACAGCTCGTTTCTGTGCTCAATTAATGGGAAAGATTTGTAACAGGAATATAGCACACAGTGAAAGTATTTTTTGATTTAACCGATGTGCTCATTTCAGAAGAATTATACTATGTGAGAGATCTATAGATGAGCATGCAATCGACTTTTCGCGAAACTCTGTATAAGTTTTTTTTTTTTTTAAAATCTAACCGGAGAGTAAATCAAAACGATTCTATTTTTAAGCTGGTTGGGGAGAAGCTTTTTAAAGAGTACTTTTATCTACGAGCAGTAGCAATTTAATTTCTTAATGTCCTTTGTGGCCTACCGATATTACCAGTTAAGTCCTTTTGTATCTTTAAAAATTTACAATCCCCAAAAAAGAAAAGCTCTATTCTCAAAAATAGCGTAGGAATCAAGAATTTATAGTAGTAATAGCTTGTCATAATGGGTTCATTAATCGCTTCACCTGGAAAAAGTTTGAATATTAAGGCCCACCTAGTAACTCCAAAAGTAAGGAACTTGACCACTCTCGGTTTAATGGTTGCTGCCTTTTTTAAAAGTAAATAATTTGGACGGTAGAGGGCGCCAAAATAGTTTTGCGTCAGTTTGTCTACTTTTTTGTAATTTTTCTCGTGCTAGGTCAATAAAAGTTGAAGTCCTCAAAAAAAAAAAAATTATCTTTCAAATCAAGTAGTTCCTTAATTGGAACGCCTATGATTCGCAAGGGAAAGTTCTGTTGTACTATTTATATTATAAATTAATGCCTTGCATATTAATTTCCTCAGAGGAACTTGGGAGCTAGGAACTTCCTATGGCATTCGATTTTGTTTTGCTGTTTTACTACCCGATTTGATGTCTCCTGTCACTTCTATCATTGACATTCTATTCTTAAACCAATCCTCGAAACATTCTTTTTTAACGGTATGCGGTATGACCGTCAGATCCACCTTCGATTTTTCCTTTACCTCATCTCTGATGCTGTAACGAGTTACACTGAGCGATTTCTTGGAGAAACTGTCATCAATTCACGCCTTACTCAGCGAGTCAATTTTTAATTCCTCTATTTGTTCATCGCAAGTCTATTTTGGAGAAAACTGCTGCAAATGTGTCTGAAAAAACCTCTGCAAATTAACTAAGCTGTCATTTCACTGTTCCTTGTTCCTTCTTCCTACCTTAGCCCCACAACAATTGATTTTATTTTTTCCTCGAAAACACCCAACAAATCAACCCTTTAACGTCTTTAATTGAGGCCTCAATCTGTCTAACCCTTTCGGAGGCAACAACAATTTCAGCCATTTTGCTAACACAACTCACGCATTTCAATTACATACAAACATTTGCCGAGTTGCCAAACTGACAAGTTCAATTGCATGAAATTTGGGTTAAAATGATTTCAAATCATGTTGAAAACCAAGAGATAGAGAGAGAGCGGCTCCTGGCCTGTCGCAGTCTTGGATATGCGTTACCAGAGTCAGCTAACCCTCCCAGCTATCCAGGCTGAGATTGGATAGCAGACAGCAGTTAGTTAGATGACCAGCAAGTGCAGACTTGTGTCACGTTCAAGAACTCTAAACAGGGGAAAATTAGTTTGATGCCGCCGCACTAACACACACATAGACAATCCACACATACGCCTCCACTTGAAGCTGCCCCCAGAAGTGGACACTCGGACATACACATACACAGAGACAACTTTTGGGGCATTGTCAGCTGTGTGTGGCAATGGCAAATGTCAACAGCATTTGGCAATGCCGAAAGTGAAATCAAAGCCGTAGCCAATGGCCAATGGATTGACAGACCCCATGGAAAACCCGCTCTCCATATAAAGCTCAAGTGAAAGTGCCAGGGCTGAGCTCAGTGAAAAGCCATTCAATTGATGTGTGCTGATATTTTGTTAGCACGCAGGGACTAGAGCTGGAGCAGGCTCTTTTTTATACGCTTTAGTCGTGAAGTGGGAGGGTATATGGGGTTTGTGGGAAAGTTTGCTACAGGAAGAACTAAGGATTGCTCTGTGAAGCCACTAAGCGAGATCTTAAAGTTGGTAGCTTTAGCGTCCCAACTCACTTAGGTCAATAAGAGGTCCTTTGTGATACCGGTTATGGGAGTAAGGGATAAGGATATAGGAATAGACAAGAAAAATTAGAGAAATAGGAAAATTGGAAAATGCAGGACCATGCTTAACATGGGATCTGAAACCACAACCTCTGGGATGATAGTCTGGTGCACTGCCGCTAGGCTATCGAGGCCGCGATCTTAAAGTAACTAGCTGAAATCTTAAAGGTTACTTCATCATGACTGTTGGGTATCCCTTGGAGACATGTTTCCACTATTGTTTTGTTTCATGTTACTGTAAGCACTTTTATAAGAATCAATGAGTGATGGGCTCAAAGATCTTTGGTTAAAAGCCACCCATAATATGGTAAAACAGACGCTTAACTGATGGCTTTCCAGCGTCAGGGTTTCTTGTGGACTGCTGTTAGCTTCCAGACTCTTCCTCGACCTTATCGTAATGGGTTGCCGTACCAATAGGTTTGCTACCGCCGGCATCGCTCTTGGATTTATCGCCACCAATGAGCCCTCTCACCACGACAAGGTAGTAATCCCTGTAGGGGCTCTATGCCCTTCTTTGGAGTCCAGAATACAAGTAGTAGCAATATGTGTATGTATCAATTCAAAGGAGCTGCAGGAGAGCTCTAGGGTGGGTTGGGGAGACGTGTTGGTCTCTATGTTCCATTTAGGAGTCAAGAATAAAAGTAATAGTAATATGTGTTCCTTTATCCGTGTCAAGGAATTTGTAAGGCATCAATTCAAAGGAGCTTCAGGAGAGCAGTAACTCAATGAGCCGATTCACGAATTTCGTGTTCCCATTAGTTATTTTTTTCTTTCTCGAAATAGGGTATCATACATTCGGTTTCGGCCAAGCCTAAGCTGTTTATGGACATCGGTTACGCTCGTTCCTACATTCCTTTTTTTGTTTATTTGGCAAAAAAAAAAGTTTTAACAAATGATAGACAGCAGGTAGGGTTGGGGTGCCACTGCGGCATAGTCGCTTGGCTTTTAGGGGACAGATACCGGCATTGGTTTGGTTCGACTGTCTGTCAAGCCGTCGTCTGATTTTGAGTGCACGTATCATGGGCAGGATTCTATGACTTTGTATGAGAGCAGGTATGTGATTGTATGAGGTTTGGTTAGGTGCACAAACGAAAACGAAATTAGTTTAACGATGCCTACACCTAGATTCAACCCAGACTCAAGCCTTTGCTATGCCTTTACCTCCAATCCCCAAAACGTTTATGTCCTGGTCACTTTGACTCTACTCGCACTCGTTCCTCTACTGTCTGCCTATGTCGGCTTGCTATCAATTCTAATTACAAATGTCAACAATGATTTTACGGCCACCCCTCGCTTGCAACAGCTGCAGCATTGGCAACGCAATGTGGGGCTTGATTAATGTCACGCGTCGAGGGCAGAACGACAAACGGGTAGCCCTTGTCTGTGAATGTGTAAGTGTATCTATGTGAGTATCTGCCGGATGTGAATGCTGCGTTGTGGTACACATTAGAGGCTGCAGCTTGGTTACTTCCACTACTTAGTGTGTTCGTAGTTATGTCTATGAGCTACTGATTTGTCCAACACTTAATTGGCCGTGACATATCTGATAACTATGCCGCAATAAGTAGGTGCAACAAGGAACAACAAGGCAGCCAAACATGGTTGTAACTTGAACAGGACTCCAAATTAAAACTTTGAGAAAGGAATGCTCTTTTAATTGTTTATTAATTCAATTGGTAGAAGAAGCTTTTTGTTGCAGAGATGATGGATCGAAAGATCTAAATGCACAATAAAGACCCGCTCTCACATTCATTAATCAGAGGCTTATGCATTATCCTCTAACCTCATCCAACCCGCTTAAAGCAACCTCTCATAACAAACATATTTTGTTATAGCAAAATCTAAAGACTTCTTAAGCAACTGTCTGGTAGCTACTTCCAAATCTCTCTCTTTCGTCCTCTCTCTCTATTTACTTCATGTCTATGGCCTGCTTACGTCACACAGTCTATCGCAATGTCCGTGTACTGAACTTTTTACATTAACCTAAGTGCGGCTATTAAAAATTCATTAATCGCCACAAACTAAAAAGCAAAACGCCTCTTGCTACTACAGTAGCTGCAAAAAGTACATAACAAAAAAAAAACACCCCAACCCCTACAATCTGAAAAGTTTAATTGATTTGCTGAACAAAATGGTAAAATAATTGATAGCTGGTTTGTTTGGGGCGGTAGGGAAAAGAAGACCCTTCCGAACGAAGGCTTAAAATTTAATGAGCATATTTTGCTCGCGGTAAAAGTAAAAAAGTTGAACAACTATTTACATTTTGTGGTTTATTCGAGAGATACTTTTTTAATATTGCAAAAATTTATGTTATATTAATTAGAAAAGTTTCGTTGTGGCTAAAAGGAAAAAGTGATTTTGGTAATAAATAGTCGGCAAGTTGAGGCAAAACTGCAACTGCACAAATCATTTTATTTGTGAATTGATTTTGATGAAAATTTCAATTGAATTGAAATGAATTGCCTTTGCATACAGGCAGAAGCAGGGAACGGGGATAGTTAGGCAGCTAGTGATGTACACTGAGAAAAATTAGTATCGAATTCAAAAAATTTTTGATGAAATGTTTGTCTCAAAATACATGAATCAAGTTTAATTATGTACAAGAGATAAGAGATCCACTCATCCTAAACATCATTTTCTTTCTTTCTTCAAGTTAAAACTCAAGCAAAAAATGCTACACTGCTGGTAAAATGTTTACGAACTCAGAATAATTATTTCTCAAAATTTGAAATCGAATTGTGTAAGATTTAAAGATTTAGTATAAAAGAATTATATTGAATATAATATAAACTATTACATATAGCGTGCTTAAAAGGGCTGTAAAATTATTTTTTACTAGTTTTTAAATAAATTGTATAGGGTGAACCATCTGTTGGTTTCGTTAT
The DNA here is from genome assembly GCA_037043745.1 of Chymomyza amoena. Taxonomy (NCBI): domain Eukaryota; kingdom Metazoa; phylum Arthropoda; class Insecta; order Diptera; family Drosophilidae; genus Chymomyza; species Chymomyza amoena. The sequence goes on from JBAMAX010000231.1 coordinate 10,372, forward strand.
TCAACATGCATAATTTGGAACATACACAATTTTGATGAAAAATATACAAATAAATTGCAATGAAGCAACAAAATAAACAGATGGCCCACCCTATAATAAGTTGGACTTATCTCAGGATTTCTTGCAATGAAAATTTTTATATATTTTTCTTAAATAAATTATAATAAAATTCGAGAGAGTAAGTCGAGCTCTATCCAAGATACAGGCAATATTTTTGGAATCCTTTAAGTGCAATTGACATTATGTCGACTTATGGGATTTCTCACGATCAAATTTTGTATGTATTTTCTTAAATAAATTATAATTAAATTTGACTTATTTAGAGTTCTGATAGATTTACTATTGTATATAAATGGATAGATCTTTTTTTCAGACTGCAACCGATTAGCAGCATTATTTGTTTAGATATCTATGACGATGATTGCTACTCTATAAGGAAGCGACATATTCCACGCAACTATCAACATAATACAGGGTGACTTTTTTTTACAACATGTATTTGTGTTCGGATTATTTTGCTTCAGATACAGACAATATGTTATGAGCAGGTATTTTTATATATCAGGAACAGCGTCTAAAACACTTATACGCAACTATCAATATAATACCGGGTGATTTATTTCTTTGTTTTTTAAAACATGTATTTGTGCTTCGGGTTATTTTGCATTTAGATTGAGCATTATATGAGAGTGTCTTTTTTATATATCAGGAACATGAGTCTAAAGCACTTATACGCAACTATCAATTTAATACAGGGTGATTTTTTCTTTTTTTTACAACATGGTTTTGAGTTCGGGTTATTTTGCTTCAGATTGAGATTATATGAGAGGTTTTTTTATATATCAGGAACAGAGACTAAAGCACTTATGTTTGCCAGTGAGTTTTGCAAGATCTCAAATCTCTTTATACTCCCCAAAAAAATACGTTTTTACTTTGTATCTTCCTAATTAGTTTCTTTTCACAAGTGTTCGCATTTTCTCTCACTGTTTAGCTAGTTAGTTGCAATATGAAACTTTGACATGGCATCTATAATAGATAGATTCATTGAAATTACAAGTGTGTGTGTGCGTGTGCATACACGTATGTGGTGCGTATGTGTTTTGTATTTTTGAGGGGGGAAGTTATGAGTGAATATTTCATAAAATTTTTAGAGCAATAATGCCGGCGACCGTGTATTGGCCGCAAAGTAATTGAAAACGCATGCATCAATGGAAAACGAATTGGAAACCCGTAACGCGCGTTGAGCATTCAAAAGCCATATTGCATATTTTGGCCAATAGTAGTAGCAACAACAACAATAACAAAAACACTAACAACAACAACAACAACTCAAACAACCACTCAAAAATGTTAGGCATGCACAATATAAATTCGGCTTGCCCCCAAAAGCAGACTATACTTTTCTGGCAGACTGTGTGCTTGTATGTGGCCGTCTCTTTGTGTGTGTGCGAGCGTGTGTGTGTTTATGTGTGTGTATTTGTGCATACCATTTTAATTACAATTTCAAGCACACACATACACACACACAAACAAACATTAAGCCCAAATGCATGAAAAGTTCGTTTGAGTTGTGTTTTTGTTTTTGTTGCTTTTGATTTTCATATTTCATCAATTTTCCCCAAAAACTTAACCATATGAAATTGGGCACACAAAGATAGATGATAACCATGCCAGTTTGTAATTATCCGTTCCATATTTATTTGCTTATTTTGTGTACGCATCTCTTGTACTATTTGTATTCGGGATATTGATAGAAACATGTATTGGTTTTCTGCACTGACCGAAATTTTCGGAGATAGTCCTAAAAAAGGGATTTATTACAAATAGAGAAGCTTAATTATGTAGAAACAAAGCTGGTTAATTAATGTTCATCTAAGATTTCCTTGATGTGTGAGTTTAAGTTGAATATTTGAAAGCTGCTGATTCCGTGTTGAAAAACGCCAACAAATTCACTTGGAAGTGAAGAGTATAGCTGGACAAGTTACTTGAAACTGCTCCCAGCGATTTTTGAAAAGTAGTTTGCAGTTCGATTCCAATAAATTATTTTGAATTTTTAAACTTAACGCGTTATGGTTTAATTTAATAAAACCAGTTATATGTTTTCTTTTTTAATGTGACCAAAAAACTGAATATTTTTGAACCAATTTTATAAAATATAAATTAACAACAGAGCGGCTTTAAAATATTTAATTTAAAAAAAATTATTTAAAATTTTAAAAAAATATATATTTTTTTTAACCAACAATTTAAAAAAAATTATATTTTTTTTAAATATTGGCAATAGGGCTCTTAAAAAAATATTAAATTTCAACCAAAGTATGTAAAAAAAATTCGTATTTTAATAAATTGGAATATGGGGGCTAAAGAAATTTATTAAAAAAAAAGTTCTTTAAAATTTAAAAACAAATTTATTATTTTTCACCAAAACATTTAAAAAGAATAATATTTATATGAATATTGGCAATGGGGCTCTTTAAAAAAATATTAAATTTAGCTTTATCTAAAATATTTAAAAAAAAAAGATTTTTAATAAATTTAAATATGGAGGTTTAAAATAAAATTTATTAAAAAAATAAGTTTTATAAAATTTTATAAATATTTGAAAAGAATAATAATTTTATGAGCAATGGCAATGGAGCTCTTTAAAAAATATTAAATTTCAATTTAACCAAAATATTAAAAAAAAATAACATTTTTAGCACGTCTTTGTAATGTTTGTCATTTCTTAAAAATTTGTTAATAATTTTAATAGTTTTTTTTGTGCTGATCAAATAAGCTCCAAACCAAATTTGTTTTTTCCACTGAATTAAAAAGAAAATAGAAAGGGAGTAATTATTATTATAGTAAATAATTCTTTGTTAAAAAAGAATCTAAATCTAGAGCATTTTCGGCATTCAGACAACTACCAAATAAAAATAAATAGTAAAAATAAATTGAATAAAGTGTAAGAAATTTTTAAGTTACTTAAAAAAGACGTACTACCATTTTTTTTTGTATTTTATAAGTATTATAATTATAATAATATTTACATAATTTTTAAATATTTTATTGAGTCAGGCAGCTACCGAAAAAAACTATATAATAAAAATATAAAATTATTGCTTATTTTTTTTATATTTTATAGGCATTATTTTCTAAATTTTTATTATTTTAATTTCAATTTTTAAGTTTTTTATTTAAATTATCTGGATGGGAAGACAATGGAGGCATTCCTTGTATTTAGTAATTTTAAATTTAACAATATTAAAATATTCTTTAAAAAAATAGCGCAGTTTCTCATGAAATTAAACTAGGGGTCCTCGCTCCCTGCACGCTTTTTTCGCCAAACCATTCCTGAGATTCTTCGTTCATATCGAATGTATTGAGATATTTCTCTTTTGGTCCCTTGTGCTACTATTCTTCGTATTTTTTTCTTTTTATTTTATTTGATCGGGAGCTAAATTTTATCGAACTGTACATTTATCTCTCTTTATTTTGAATTCGGGAGCACAAAAAAAAGCAAAAAATTGGCGGAATTTTTTTTTTAATTTTATCTTGAAAGTTAAATTTAGCGTTCTGAGTATTATTTGTAAGTAAAATTTTGTTTTTTGTTTGAGCACCTAGAGTTATTTTGGTCTCTTGCAGTCAAAAAATTTCTAAATTGTATTAAAATTTAATTTTTCTTAAACTGTTATCATATCAAATTCTTAACTTTATAGCTTTTAGTTTTTTTACTTCCAAACTCTACCTCCGATTTTCTCTCAGTGCACTGCTTTGCCTTTGTGTGTAATTTGTGGTTACAAAATTTGCTGCTTAGTTACTGTCATATGTTTGATTTGGTTTTATGCAATATTTGTGCAGATTATGAAAATAAATCCGAAAATGTAAATATCATTTATGTTTGTCTTTATGCAATTTTCAAGTCATATTCTTTGAATGGACGCAAAAGAGGAAACCGCAAAACGCATTTTATTAAGCAACAAGCAGTGTGGCAAGCAGTGCAGCCAGCCAAGTTCAACATAGTATGCCACATTAATTTATGCAAAATTGTACAATTATGTTAATTAATTGACGTAGCCAACGTCGTATTCCAGCCAGGCTGGCAATTAGCGCTATAAAATGGAGCCAAAATGATGGCTAACAAAACAATAAGGAACCACAACCGAAAAAGGACCAAATAAAGGGAAAATAGCAGGAGACTGCTTGGGTTGCAATGGAGTTTGAATGCTCTCGTAAATGGGAGATATTTAAAGAAGATCAAGATATATAGATTGTAAATTTCTAAAAAATATTCTCATTTATAGATATAGGCTTTAAAAGATTTTTAGATATTTTTTAATATCATTTATTTAACTAAGAGTTTGATATTGAAAAACTAGGGAAATAATTATTATCATTTATATAGTTTTTAATTTGTTCCCATTTCCAAGTTTTATGATTGACAGGGGAATATTGTGTTGATTATGACTGATTTCTAATATTTTTTTTATGCATTCAAGCCAACTTCTTAAAGGCTTTACAAGCCGCCTTTAATAGTTTATATTCCCCAAATTAAAGTGTATTTAAACCAAAGCCCAAAGAACGCCCCACAAAAAAAAACGTATAGAAATAAAAATATAGCCCTGCTGTTGGAAACTGTTACGCCCTTAACCCGGCCAGCTGTGAATTCTGCTTACATAATTAGCAACAAATTGTATGTGTGTAGTATATATACACACTATACATATATACACTGTGCATGTTTGTGTGTGTGCTTGAGTTGCGTTTTGTGTTTAGAACAAAAGCGCAGCGGTGCAAAATGGTTAAAATTGTTGGGCTCTTCTCTCAGCTCTTAACTGAACTGGCAAATGCTTTTATTAATTTCATAATTCACATGCCGGAACAATGGTGTGCCTAGAATCCCGGGTCTGGGTGTCCGGGTTTGGTCCGTTTGCCATGTTCTTTCTGTGTTGTAAGCTTAATTATTGGAAAATTAATGAATATGCCCGGTGCCATGTAGTAGATAGATGTATTCATTAACTAACAAAATGGCGAGCTTTAAGGGGCGGTTACCATAGCGTATGATTAATAACCTGACCCCGGGGGTTGTGCTGGCTCAACACCTTTTGGCAGCAACTGAATTTACTTAAACATATACATGTTTACAAATGCAAGCATTTTCATTTAAATACATATATGCATATATACGTTGTACATATATGTATGTATGCATGCCACGACCCCAAATCGTGTGCAACAGAAGCAGCAGCAGCAACCCCTCAAGGTATGCAACATAAAACCATGAAATATTATATGCCATTCGTTGGCCTTTTGATCTCTTTTTGCAATGCGTTGTTTTAGTATGTGGGGAGTTCTTTTAGAAATTGAAGAAAAACTTGTGTAGAATTGAAGAAAAACTAGTGTAGAATTTTTAGCTGTGGTCATTTTTTTATATAAACTTTAATATGGGCTCTTCAGGCTCAAAGTTATACCTTGTTATAGCCGGATCAGTATCAATGGCCACAAATTTTTTTAATTTTGAATATTTGAGCTCCCAAAGACTTACACAGCGCTGCTTGGACTGCTTAAGAAGGCTTTGGCAGATTTCACCAATAAAACCATTTACAAGCAGTGTTAGAGACCCTTTGTGTCAATATAGTAGCCAATTTGTGTCTACCTGGCTGAAAGTAAATTTATATTAAACTTTTTTTTTATTCGCTTTTTATAGTAAGGACAATTACAACAAATTTTGTCAATCCTAATAAAACTAGGACGATAGGCTTTACTCCAATGAACTAAGCCAAAAAAATTCATCTCCCCCGTTTTATAAAAGAATTCCCCACAAATACATCTGTATAAAAGTATCTGTATATATCTTTGTGTATATTTGCCATTTGTAGCCCACTTTCGCCTGGTGCACTGAGGGTAAATATTTGCACTTGTAAATGACATTCACCTGGTCACCCCTTTATTCCGCTCTACTATACTCTTTCATTTGCTTGGATTGCTACGCTTTATGTTTGATTGTCGCACATTTGTACGCCAGCCAGCCAGCCAGTCACGAGGGGTAACTTCTTCTACTAGTCCAACATATAGTACTATATAGAGTACATACTACCAACACTCCATACTATATTTTACTTTCTGTTTTAACCAAACATATTGTATGTGCCGTGTATATATATATTTTCTCATAAATCGGCTTAAAAAAAGGCAAATAGCAAGCCCCAGAGGCATCCATACACCCAGCGCTTGCCCCATTGTGGACCTACAAAAAGTGCATTTATTTTGTCAGTCCCCGGGGGAAACGAAACGGTCACGTTTATATATGCGTGCACGCATTTTATGCCCAAGTATTCACATTCACATTCATTTGGCGTCAACTTGACTTGACTTTGTTGGAACTTGGTTTTTTTTTCTTTGACTTAACATCCTTAGTTCGTTTTTTAGAGGGTCTTTTTTATCGTACTTGATACACTACTTCGCTATGGCACCATGTGTGAGGTGTATTAAAATGTGTCACAGGTTGTTGGAAGTTTTTATTACAAAAATTATTATGGATGATAATTTTTTGAGTACATAAAAAAGTCGTATAATATAGTTGATTTTTTTGGGAGATGGTCACATTTATTTGTCTTACCATGAAAAATTTACAAATTTTTTTTTATTTTTCGTCGATTTAATTCACATTAAAATCTATATGTACAATTATCTCAAAAGGTTTCAATAAATCCAATATTAATAAATTCTGAAACCAGTGGCGGATCCACGAGGGATTTTAGGGTTCAGACTCTTCTCCCAAAAGTTTGTAATATGGCTTGAGAGTTTTTGCGGGCTCTTATATAAACACTTCGAAAGCAAAACCTGCCAAGACAAAATTTTGGAACCATACCTGACTGAAACTCTTCGTTTGCTTTTAATGACAAGTTTTTTACTCTAAGAAAAAAGATTAAAGTGTAAGTTGATGAACCAAGTCAGGAATGGGAATTAAAAGAGCAACCGAAACTATATTAAATACGAAACATTTTCTTTGATTCCATTTCCTCTAGTGGTGGCACAGGGCCGCAGAAATAAAAATAATATCATAAAATTAAAAATGTTCATTTGCTTGGAAAGCCATATTCTTCATGCTACGAAAAATATACAGAGAAACTTAAGCATGTAAAATAGAGAATAGAGAACTCTAGTTCATCTGTCTTGGAACTAGATAGGATACACTCAGTGGGTATTAAACTTTATAAAAAAAACTACACTATATATTTTTAAATCATCCTTATGTCTAAAGATTTTTTGGAATATCGCTTATTTCGAAAAGGTTTCAATAAATTTTCTTTTATCAGGCTCCCTAAAATGAATATTTTTCTGAGTCCAAAGAATTAAAGTACTTAAATTTTTTTAAAATTTGAATTCCTCTTATATTTGTCTTTATCTTCCAAAGGCAAAGATCTCAGATACTGTCGTTATATCAACTAAATTCCAGTAATGCATAATATCTCTTCGATCAGTTATTAATAGAGATCCCCAATGGTCCGCCCAGGGGCGATCAATCGGGGAAATTATTATTATTAATGCATTATATTAAAAGAAAAATTTTTAGGCTGATTGCGTTAAATTTTTTTCCATATTTTATGATGGAATATATTTATTTCAGTTATGTATACCTTCGTAACTCTTTGAAGATGCATCTTAATAATGGAAACGTAAGCTTTTGGGTCTCGCCGATTTCACTATTCTTGTTAACAGATTTTTTAATCCCATTCGTGGATACGTCATCCAAAATGACGAACTGTATTTAAAAAATGTTTGTTAATTGTGATTGAATATTGTTTAATAGGGTTCTCGGAGTGCTGACTACGAATCTGTTACCAGATTTTAAAAATTACGGGTCCAAAATGGCAGACCGAGTTTCAAAAATGATTTTGATTGAGACAAAATTATGTAGAAAATTTTTCAATGCGTCATCCACAATGGCGAATTTCTGAAGCGGGGTTCCATTAAAGTTGATTACGGAGTAAAATGGTGGACCAAGTTTGAAAAATTTTTTCGATTAAGATAAAATAATGTAGAGAATTTATGGATACATCATCTAAAGTGGCGGACAAAGCTTCAAAAATATTGTTTGATTGTGATTACAAATTTGGATAGTAGGGTTTTTGGAGTGTTGATTACGAATCTTTTGGCAGAATTTTAAAATGGCGGATTAAGTTTGATTAATTTTTTGATATAGTTCCTAATTAAGAAAGCCGACAAAGATAAAAATTTGTTTTAAAAATCTTTTTTTAAATTTACGATAATGCTACCGCAATATCAAAATTATAAAATGATTCCACTTAAAACAAAAAAATTACGTATACGCAAAGTATCCTTATATTGGCTGTACAAGCAGACCATTTCGAAAAAAAAAATATGAAGCAAACATAATGCTTATAATCATTACCAAATCCATGAAGCTTGTAAAAAACTTCGCCATTTTTCCAAAAATTTGCCAACTTTATTTTCTCAGAAATCTTGCTGTAAAACTTTTGAGATTTTATCACTCAATACTTTAGACGAATATTTTTGCTCATAAAAAATTAAGCATACGCCACCTTGCCTAATATCGGTATTAAAAGACAGCTAGATCGATTAAAAAAACCTTAAGCAAATATAATGCGCATTATTATTACCAAATCTATAAAATTTGTAAATAACCAAATTTGCCAAATATGCACACACAAAAATTTTTTGTATTCTCAGAAATCCTGTTGTCAAATATTCGAGATATACTCATTTAAAATTTTAGGACAATTTTTTTTCTAATGAAGATAGTAGTTAAAAAAACCTTTTTAAGAAATCTTTTAGGTCAATACTTAAACAAAAAAATTGTTAATTTTTTTATTCACATTAAACATTTTGAAAACATGCTTATTGTTTCAAAACAGATTGTATATAAAATAAATTCCATAAATATTCTGTAAAGCAAATCCAAATTCATACTCGAATGTTTCAGAATTTTTGATGAATTTATTTAGAAAGTAAATTTATTTGATTTCACAAAATTTATAATTCAAAGTACAGTTTGATATCTTCGATAAAACTTTTTCTATTTATTTTTTATTTATAAATAGTATAATTATAATAATTAAAACTTTAACTCAATATTAAGTATATCTCAGCTTAGGACTGATTAAAGTGCATTTTTAAGTCAAAAATTTTCTTGGCGTAATTCTTTGTGCTTGTTTTCCTTTTTAAAACTGGAACTACGACTTGTTGTAAGCAGTATTGCTGTTGTTGTTTTGGGTCCAATGAATCAGTGTCGTCCATGTAGCTTATGTCACTGCCTTATGACTTAGATTTATGAAGTACAACATGTCGTTGTACACATTTATCTATGCCTATGTCCAGAGGTTGATCCTTGGGCAGGTACTGGGGGTTGGGACAGCCTCAGCAGTAACTAATTTTTCTAGATCTATTCCTTTCAACTTAAAGTGGAACTGTTATTCAACTGGCGCAACAATATTTGACCTTTTTTTCGCAGACACAAAGTCAAAGACAAGCAAAATTAAAAAAGGGGGCGGGCAAAAGCCAAAGGGCGAAGTACACATTTGATTTCATAAAATGAAAATTATGCAAAATGAAAATTTTAATAAGCGTTAATGATGCTGCTAAATGAAAAGCTAAGGTCAGGTCAGGACTCGTTGCGAGTGAGTGCAAAATCAAGCGTCAGCGGTTTTTCTTGGCCAACTTCTTTGTGGTCGGATTTTTTTTTTGGCTGATTTGCGTTTTTGTGCAATTTTCGCGCTAATAATTTTTAAACACTCACACAGAAGCGCTCATTAAGCAGGGCTTTTAATTATGAAAATTATTGTAATTATTATATCTTTCTGTTTTTTTTTTTTGCAGTTCAAAATCCACAGGATGATGCGGAGGTAATTGCAGTGCCACGACGTCAGTCGGCTGAGCCGGATTTCCGTGACTTTAAGGGCGTCATCGATACAGGCTCGGGCTATCCATTTTTGCGCACCAATCCGCCCGCATTCTCTCACAATTTTGGCTTTATCGATTCCTTTGATGGTAAGTGCACAACGTGACGTATGCGTAATTTTTAATTAATATTTCATGTTGCATAAAATTTGCTATGAAGAACTTATTACACTCATTGTTGTTGTTGTTACTGTTGTTGTTGTTGCTGCTCATTTGTAATTATTGCAGTTAATGCAGTTTTCATTGTTATTGAATAACATGACGAGTGTTTCAGTATTTTTCATTATATAAACAGCCTTACCTTACTCCGTCCGTACTACTTGATTAACGTCACGTACAGATCAGAAGCTGCAATGGCCACAACTCCTACTCGTTGCTGTATTGGCCAATTTAATGACCAATCCAATGGATTTTAAGAGCTAATTAGCCAGCTGACTTAAAGCCGATTTATTGTATTGAACATTGGCTTAAAGCCTTTGCACAATTGGATTTTGATCCAACAACATTTTGCCATAAATTTCAACTAACCAACAAAAACGATAACAACAACAACAATAAGAGCTATTGGTATTCCCTCAACTTGCTGGGACAAAAATGGAAAACAATTTATCAAAATATTATGTCAAATTTTTAGCAAGCCAAGCAGACAAACTTTTTCTGTTGCCCCAACTTTATCTATGTTTATATCAAGTACACTGAGAGAAAAAAAGCAGGAGGCTAAAATGCAGAAAAAAATGCTTCTAATGCGAACAAGCTTAAAGAAAAATGAATCATTTTATTTAATAGGTATCATTTAACGATTTCAGATATTTTTTTTTTTAGCAAAATGATTTGCATTAAAACGATTATTGTCCTAATTTGGATTAGATTTAAAAAAAACACTATTAAGCTTTATTTTTTTTATATTTTAAATTTATTTTATTGTTTTTATGCTTTTATAACAAACAAAAGTTCTTGCATGTGCACAAAATGAAACAAAAAATTTGTTTCTTGCATAGAAATCGATTATTTTCAACAAAGTTCTTTATTTCAACAAAAAAGCTGAGAACATTTGAATATATAAAAAAATTATGATTTGCACAGGCTTATAGTATATGTTAGTAAAACGATTTGCAGAAAAACGGTTATTGCCATAGCAAGGTACAGATTTCCATACTTTTATTATTTTTTCTTATATTATGATTTTCTATTGGCTTTTTTTAACTTTTTTGTAAAAGAAGACAGCTTTTATATAAATATCGAGCTTGTGCACCAAATTACAAACAAATTTTTGTTTGCATATAAAACGATTTTTTTAATAAAATTGTTTGTTTCTACAAAAAAGTGAAGAAGCAAATATTTTATTTTATAAGAAACTATGATTTGCACAAGTTAATTGTAGTATTTTAATAAAATGATTTGCATAAAAACGGTTATTGCCTTAATTTGGCTTAAATTTTCAAAAAGCCATTACATTTTTTTATTTTTTCTTATATTAAACTATGATTTCCATAAGTTTGCTTCGTTTCGATTAGTTATGCAAAATAAAATAACACTTAAATTAAAAAATGAGACGAAACAAAAACTTCCATTAAGTTGAAGGTATTAATGCCATGGTTTAGGCTTAGAGGAATATATTCTTCAGTTTATGGTTAGCCCTTCAGTGAAGTCCACAACTTTCTTCTTAAATACTTGATTTTCATAAAATTACATCAAGACGATTACTTGCACTTAAACGGTTATTACTGCAAAGTAAGGATCTAAAATTCAGTCATTATGGCTACACAATATTTGACAAAGGGAAGTCTTCAGATTACGTGAGGAATAAATATTTTTGAAATTAGTTTTTTTATTTTATTTTTTTTTTGCATTAAAAAGATTGCTTACTTATTTTCCGTAAGATTTTGTAATACCAAAGTCAGAACCGAAAAAATCTTAATTTAAAAGATGGTTTTTAGGGCTGCATATTATCCTTAAATTCTAAAAGAAAAATTATTGTTATAAAAGAGTCTCTACATATTAAGCAAATAGGTAGCCTCTTTACTACGTAATACCCTTTTGTTCCAAAATATATCATTAATTTCTATACAAAATTGTATATGATCTTTAAGCTCCCCATATTGCTTTAAAAAACTATTTGTAAATTCACTTTAAAATCTTTTCCCCCAAAATTGCTAGACTTCATCAAAGTTCTCAACTCTGCCATACTTTTTCTCTCAGTGCATCTCCATATATTCATATTGATATTCATACTCCTGTTGTATGTTGCTGGTCAACTGTGACGCTTTATGCCCATTAAAAGTAAAAAGTTTTATGCTTTGGAAAAAAGCATTTATAAAATAACGCTTAGTTAAGATGTTCAACTAGGGAGTTTGGTTCAGATGCTTCATAAATCTTATGGCTAATACGCAACAGCCAAAGCCAAGGCATAAGAAACAAAAACGAAAAAAAAGCCAAAGAAATTGTTGATAAAGTTCTAAAGCCAAAGGCATTTTATATGCATAAAACTTTTATTTAGCAGATAACAAGGAGAAAAACAACAAAAGCATAAGTTATATGGCTTGTTTTTATAGACAAGCGGAGCACACACACAGATACTAACAGATACAGCTATAAAAAGTTCAAGTTCGAAATGGCCGACATCGATATACACTTAAAGGAGATGTCTAATAAAGTGTTTGGATGGGATGCTTTAAGATGATGTTTAATTTTGTTTGAATACGTTTAAAACTGATACAATAGCATAGAAAATCGAAAAATACCTATTTTTTTCCTCGAGATGTTAAGGCATATATTGTTAAGATATAAAAGCAGTCGGGGAATATTATCTGAGTAGATGAAAAAAATTAAGATTATGCCAAATTTTATTCAGAATACCTTAGAAATTGATACATTAGCTGATGGTAACTGATGCTAATACATAGAAATTAGAGGAAAATCGATTTTTCACTCCGATATATTTTCTAAAGTTCTGTAGACGACGAATATTCCTTTAAAAAATTTAGATGACACCAAATTTGTTCAATTGCAAAGTGATAGAATAGCTGGTGATAATTGATGCTATTAAAGTGATTGGATTCTTTAATATGATATTAACTTTTATTGAAATATTTTAAAAAATGACAATAGGATAGATATCAAGAAAAATCGTTTTTGTGTTCGAGGCTTTATATAAAAAGTTGTTGTTCTGCAGACGATGAATATAATCTTCATACATTAAAAAAATGAAGATGATCTCAACTTTTATTCGAATACCTTTAGAATTAATAAAAAGTTTTCGATAACTGATGCTTTTTTGAAAAAATCAACTTTTTAGTCCGATATATTCTATCTAGAGTTGGTGGTCCGGCAGATGATGAATATGATCTGCCTACCTTAAAATTTTCAAATGATGTCAAGGCATTTATATATCTTAGAAAGTGATATAATAGGCGATGATAACTGTTATTATTGTGCACAGAAACTTAAAAAAAATCGATTTTGTTATCCGATATACTATCTCAAGTTGGTATTTCGGCAGACTATAAATATGATCTGCATAACTTAAAAAAATTCAGATGATCTCATTTTTTATTCAAACACGTTACAAATTGATACCAAAGTTTATGATTGCTGATACTATTTCGAAAAAATCGACTGTTTAGTCCGATATATTATCTATAGTTGGTACTTCAGCAGATGATAAGCATGATCTGTATACTTTGAAAATATTAATATGATGTGAACTTCAAATAAATTACAAATCTATTTATCACAATAACTGATTCTATTGTGGAAAGAAAATCGATAAAAATCTATTGTTTTTGTCGGAAATATTATTTCAAGTTTGTAGTTCGACAGATTGTGAATTTTTGCATATCTTAAAAAAATTGATGATTCCAAATTTTAATCAAATACCTCACAAATTGTTAGAGTATAACTGATACTTGTATAAAAAACATCGAGAAAAATCGATTTTTTAGTTCGATATATTGGTAGTCGATTGTTCGGCAGATTGTGAATATTATCTGCATGCCCTAAAAAAAAAGTGAATATAAAGCTATGCAAACAATTTATTTAGTAAGCTAATCCCAATTTTTTGGCTAGGGTCTTGGGTACGTCGACCATGGAGGTTCTATGGAGGCTCAAAAAGAGATCTACCTCCGAAAAGATCTTCAAACCAATTTCACACAGTGTTCAAAAAGCCGTATTTTTCTCTTTTCTTATTTTAGATTCTATTTTCCATAGGAAAGCTCTTAAAATCGTTTGGCCTTCATTCATCAATATTTAATGATTTGAATTTCCACCTCCAAAAACGAATTTCCAGTCTAGAAGTTACTTTTAAAGGTTGAGAGCTGCCGTTGACCATTTGGATTCCTCTGCCACCATCTCTTCTGCATACTCCTGTCCAAGAATATGGTGTGTAGAGCCTTTGTTGGGGGTTTGTTAACGAAGTGTCCTATTTCCGTCCTGTGTGGATCACTGAAGGTATTTCATTTCCCTCCTACCACCCATATCTGTAAGGCTTTCCGTTTGAGGACGCGTCGTCTAGCCCCGAAGGCTGTTGTTGTAACTTTGGAAGATTTTCTGAAAAGTTTCTGAAACCTACAGATTTTCTTGATTTCTCCTCTTTTGTTTTATTAGTGCTTATGTCATCATTAAGAAGTGGACAGATGTCAAAATCAAAGAAGGGTTATGGAACATAAGGGCCTTTGGGTCTCACTGACTTACTGGAGATCTCGTTCCCGGTCATGTTCGTAAGGGCTGGTGCCATCTGAGGTGGAACCTATTTTGCTGAACTAGAGAGATATCTTTATCACGGGTTTCCCAAACCTTTTAAAAGTTTCTTCCTTTTTCTGTCTGTTTGCCAATATTTCGTATTTTTCCATCCTGTTACAAACATTCCGATAAACTTAACATACCCTTAATCTCTATGAGCCATGTCTATAAAAATTAAAGCCACTCAAGCAGAGCAGCTGTAACTTGACTTTAAGCGACCTTGACAAGCTGGTCTATACCATATAAAATGGTAAATATATGTATAAACATTTTACAACGTTTTGTCACAGTTCATTCAACCTCTTAACAGCCAGTTAACTAATAAGGCTTACACTAAACATTTTGAACTTTTAAACGCATTAAAGTGAAACAAAAAGGCAAGAAAAAATGCACTAAAAAATACCAAAAGCAATCGTTGCAACAATGCGGTCAAGTATTTATGACAAGGTTGCATAGCGGCAAAGACAAAGCAAGTTAAGAACAAAAGAAATGCAAAAAAATGCAGCATATGTTGCAATGTGGCAATGGGATTAAGTTGCAACAAGAAGACTGACGATGACGACGACAGTGGCGTCTCTAACAACATTGGCGACATAGAAAACGCTTTTTAGTGCGCTCACGGATTAAGGATTTTAAACTGAAAAATACATTAGCATAGCAAAAGGCGGCGTCTAGAGTCTGGCATTAAAAAGACGACGAAGCTACTAGACGACGACGACGCTGACAACATCAAAGATGACGCAGACATCGTCGTCGTCATCTCATTTTGGGGCACTTAGCAGCACCTGCACCAATTCCCAGAGATGATACAGAATGTGCTCAACCAAAAACTCACTGTCTTTTGTAAATTTGCCCTTTTTTCTATATTCGTGGGAGGTCTCTCTTGTTTTTATCATTATATTTTGAGAATATAAAGCGTATGTTAGGGTATCTTCAATATGTGCAAAAGATTGGCAAGGTGACAAAAATAGCAACCGCTGCACTATTTTTTGACATAAACCTCCAAATATTAAGATATTTGAAATCTAAGTCCGAATTTCTAGATAGTAGATCTTAACTTATAATCGCCTTATAAGCACGTTGCCAAAAATTTACAAATTCAAAGCTCTTTAATGCATTTAGAACATTGAAATTCCATTAAACGGTCTATAAATTGGACTCGAAAAGGTTTTAAAGGTTTTTTAGAACGCAATTTATTGTCTTATTCTCCATCTCTTTAAGGCATTTAGAACACTTAAGTAACTTTTTGGTTAAAATTCTATTAAACGATCTTTAAATTGTATTCGAAAACGCCCCAGAGGAGTTTTTAGAACACAATTTAACTAGTCTCCTAGTTAGGCAAGGACTTTTCTCTTATAAGATATAAACAACTGTTCTAAAACTGCTTTGGACAGCATAGCTCTTTTGAAGAATCATCTTTCCAAGCTTTCGAGAGCCTAAGTTTTCGAGTTGGGTCAAGCCGTCCAAAAAATAGGAATATGGACTATCCGAATCCCAGGTCTAAAAAAAAAAACACTAGCATATCTCGATTCCAAATCTAAGTCGAAAAAAAATAAAAAAATTGCACTTCATGATTTTGACGTAGCTCAAAAAAATACCATGAAACTTTGTTTCTGACATAACCTCGAAAGATTTCTTAAAAACGTCTTTAGTCAAGAGTACTTAATAAATATATTTTGTGTCGAGTTTGTCGTATTTTTTTCAAGTTTAAAAAACTGACGTTTCCTGGGGTTCCTTGGATCCGAGCCTGAGTTCGAAACTAAGAATGCCCCAGTAAAATTTGGTAATGCAGTTTTAGTTGACATGGAATTAAGATTCAGAATTCCGACATAGAAATTTTGTTTGTTCATTTTTGGAAGATCGACGTTCCCTGGATTCGAATTCGAGTTGGAAAGAGCCCTAGCATGTCTACCAGAAAGATTTTTGGATGAAGCTTTTGAGCTTATGTCAATCCGTAGACTTTTTGTTGACATCGAATTAAGATTAAGGGACCCCAAAAACAACGACATAATTTATGAGGCAAACCATCCCTGCGAGGGGAATTTCTGCCTAGAAATGTTTAATTCAAGTTTGGAAGACGGATGTTCCATGGAGTTCTCTAATCCGGATCTGATATCGAAAAAATTTTTTCAAGTTTAGATGACGGATATTCCCTTGTATCCGTATCCCAGGTAGAAAAAATCCCAGCTTGTCATTCAGTAAAATTTTTGTATAAGCGCTTTTGAGTATTTGGCAATCCCTAAGGTTTTTGTTGTCATCGAATTAAGATTCAGGGACCGCAAAAACATCGACTAAGCTTGGTTTGATTTCCAAACCCGAAATAATAAAATAGAACGACTTTTTCTAAAGGAAAACTTACCTGCGAGAGGAGTATGGAGAAAAAGGTTATAAACTTCTTACAAGGTTGGTCTATAGCTATCAGATGAATCGGGAGGTTTACCAGGAAATATCCAATTTTAATAAAAATGTTAAAAGAACCATAAAGCCTTTTGGTAGTTTTTTAAGGCTTATATTACGCATTTAACCAATATCCTTAGATTTCTTATTTTAAAGAGATTTTACCATTGCTTGAACTTCCCCAGAACTAATTTCAGGTTAAATTGAAAATGTTGAATCCATAAGACATCTAAGGGATTTGACCACAAAAGGATAAAATTAAATTTTGTGAAATTCGGTTTCAACTTAAGTTTGTATATGGATTCTTGCTAGTTACCTAACTACCCTACCATCACCTAATTACTAACATCTTTATCTAGTGTAACTTATATTCGCGAGTACCCCAAACGCTTGCCAATTTTGGTTTACTTTGGCATAACATTATACTACAATATCATTCCATTTTTTTTTCCACTCCAGATCTCTTCCGCCGTTTACACGCCCGCATTTGGCCCATTGGTTCCGGTGAAGATACTCCCACCAGCGACTCAGATGAAAGCGGCGCTGCTCGTCCCAGCATCTTCAGTCTGAGACCCTTCTCAGTGCCAGATTTGGGCAAGGATGACAAGACCACATCTACGGTTAAGGTAAGCATTCCTTTGAAGTGCTCGGAATTTGATTTAATACGCTAAACCCGCGCAGGTGGTTGATGGCCACAAGGTCGAGGTGAATGAGACAACCTATGGCGATAGCAACAGCGTCTTCAAGGTGCGCGTAGTGAATGTGCGTCCTTTGGAGAGCGGTGAGGATGTAGCCGAGGGCACTGTTACCAACAACAAGGATGAGGACAAGCCCGCCGTGGAGCCTGCTTATGGACCCAGCACTTCAGGTCCGCTACAGCGCGGCGAATTGGACGAGTCCGACGAGGATGAGCGCCGTGAGCCGCTGGAGAAACAGCCTGCCGAGAATGAAGTGCGTGATATCGATGGCGCTCAGGTATAAACTAAAAAAGAATAAAACCAGAATTTGCCAAAATAAAGCATTTTGAACTTTTCGAAACTACTAAAAAATTAACCAGGCGCAAATTTAAATGGATTTTGTTTTTATTTTTTATACTTTAATTTAAAAAATGTCTTGCCTGTTAAAAAAACGAATTTGTATAATTACTTTTGGCTTCTTTTTTTCATACTAACCGCTTATAAAAAAAAAATATATACTATAAAAAATAATACTTATACTTATATGCGAACTATGTAAACATGTAATATACAAATTTCTTATTTTTTAATAAAGTTTTGCAAACTAAAAATTGTATATAGTAAATATTTGTATATAGCTTGCAGCGCTTGCTTTTTTTATATAACTAAAACTAATGTTAATGAATTTTATAATTATTAAAATATAAATTATAGTATTAAGTTGCTTAAACAACTGGTGTGAGTATTTTCTAGAGCGGCCTGGGTTTATACTATATAAAAAAACTATTTTTTAATTTAAAATTATTATTTTTTCGGTACTTTGAGCTGCCGACAGCTGCAGCTAAGCGTTAATGAGTTACTTGCATTTATGTTTAAAAAAAATATATTTAAAATAAATGTATGCAAATTTATGGGCCAACAAACAATAACAACAAATTGTGATTTTTTTGTTGTGAAATTTATTTATTTTTAATTTCGTTACAAATACCATAATTAAGTTTTGTTAATTTGCCAGACCGCAATCATAAATATTTTATTAACATGACAAAATATTTAATTGTAATATTAGATTTTTTCTTTTGATTTTAGCAGTTTGTAAATGCAAATATTTATGGAAGTATAGGGTGATTTTTATATGTTGAAAAGGAAAAGAAACTTTATAAATAGGCAGGGCTTTGATTTCAGGAGAAGATTAATGATAACATTTTTTATTGTAATATTAGATTTTTTCTTTTGATTTTAGCAGTTTATAAATGCAAATATTTATGTAAGTATCGGGTGATTTTTTTTGGGTACGAAAGAAACAGGCATTGGTTTTTCATTTTTTGAGCAAATTAATAAAAAAATATTATTTGTATTATTAGATTTTTTAATTTGATTTTAATAATTTTTAAATACATTTATTTATATAATATTGGGGTGATTTTTTTGAGTTGGAAAGTTACAGAAAGTTTACAAAAAGAAGACGTTGCTTTTTGGAGAGTAATTTTTTATAATTATAATATTCGATTTTTTAAATTTTATTGTAAAAATTAAGTAAAGGGTGGTTTTTTTGAATTTAAAATGTAAAGAAACTTCATAAATAGGGATGGGCTTGTTTTTTTGATACGATTAATGACAAAATATTTAACCGCAGCTATAGATTTTTTCATTCGAATTTAGCTGTATATAAATTGTATACTTATGTAAGCCTTTTTTAAGGTAAAAAGAATTATTTTTTTTGAATTGGTAAGGTAAAGAAAGTTCTTAAATAGGCAAGGCTTTACATTTTTGAGAAGATTTTTAATAAAATGTTATATTTAAGTTTTTCTTTTGATCTAAGCAGTTTTTAAATGCACATATTTCTATAAGTAGAGGGTGATTTTTAGAGTTTCAAAGATACAGAAGGGTTACAAAAAAGTATGGTGGTGATTTTTTGAGACAATTTGTGACAAATTAGTTGGTTGTAATATGAGATTTTTTCTGTTGATAATGGGCGTTTATAAATTATTATATATATGCGAGTAAAAGGTGATTTTTTAGTTGAAAAACAGAAAATTTGACAAATCGTATATTTATTGAGAGCTTTCTTGGGTTCCCAATTATTTATTGAAGATAGATAGTTTTATAGTATGTAAATGTTTCGTTTTTTGATCCAAACGAGAGATTTACTTTTGAGTTTGGAGAATTTACAAACATTTGGAATTTAGATATTAAAACTAAATATATTTAAGTGCTTGTCAAACATTTCGAAAAAATGATTAAAGTAACGTTTTGTGATTTAAGCAACAAATTTTAAATTTTGAGTAAACTTTTTAAAGTTATGGCAGGTTACGAAAAATGTTTTTGTTTTTAAATTTCAATAATATATTTATTGCTTTATAAAAATTTAATGGAATTTCGCGATTTTTCGAATATTCTGAAAATAAAATTTTAATATCACTAAATTATTTTTGTTTTTAAGCTATTTCATGCTGAAACAACAAGATCTGCTTAAAACTGAACAGCATAAAAGAGCACCCTGTACTGAGTTATTTATAGATTTATAGTTTTTATTTTTTTATGCGAATTCTGTTGAGTTGTTTGCATCCAAATGAATAATGCACACAAATGACATTATGAAAACAAATTATGTTGGTTTAAATTGTATGCAAAAAAAACCAAAAAAAAATATTTCAGAATATATTAGATATGACAAGAGGGCTTATTAATGGCAAAAAATGGCAATTGATACAAATGCGTATTGTCGTAAATGAGCTTATTCAGTAAGCATTTCATAATGATGTAAAACGATTTTTGTATAGGAAACAACTAATTTTTTACTTCATTAGGTACCAATTGAGATGGCAAAAAAAAATTCTTTAATTTGTAGTAATATGTAGAGATATAATAAGCTTAAATGAAAATATTTAACATTATCAACAAATTCTGCTCAATAAGGCTCTATGCTTCAGTGAAACATAGAGGCAATAATGAAGATGACGCTAAAAATAGTCCCAATTCTGTAGGATTTCAATTTCCGATCTATTTCTGAAACTTAAATTTCTTTTCGTCTGCAATTGATTATAAAGAGTTCAAAATTGACAAAAAAAAAATATATATATGATATTTCCAATTGCTTGTACTAATTGTTCAAGATTTTGGTACACTTAAAAATGGATTTTTGTGGCTAGCTGGATAAAGGTACCAAAAACTGTCTCTAACGATTTTTAAAAACAATGATGCAGATTTATGGGTGCAGATTTAAAAAAACGTGTTTTCCACTTCTTATTATAATGGGTCTAAACTATTGAATATTTTTGAACCAATTTTTTTTAATCTAAGTTATCAAAAACTTTTGATTCCAATATGTTAAGCAATAAATTATCTAAAAAAAAAATGCAAACATTTAATATTATAATTAAAAAAAAAATTGATTGACATATTTAAGGAACATACTGAAAAATACGTTTTTTTTAAATATTTAAAAAAATTTTTCCATCTCAAAAAAAAAAAATTGGCGTACATAAAGTCGGGCGCGGACGACTTTGGGATACCCTGTACCACTAGCATACAATAAAATCCGGTTCCTTCACAAAAAACCAAAAATAGAAGAATTTTTCAGCAAAAATTTTTTTTTACCAATCGTTCCTATGGGAGCTATATGATATA
Organism: Chymomyza amoena; assembly: GCA_037043745.1. Lineage (NCBI taxonomy): Eukaryota > Metazoa > Arthropoda > Insecta > Diptera > Drosophilidae > Chymomyza > Chymomyza amoena. The sequence goes on from JBAMAX010000231.1 coordinate 31,734, forward strand.
GTCAACCGATTTCAATAAAATTTGACACAGTGCTTAAATACCTTAAAAGAGATCTGAATGCAAAATTTATTTCAAATATCTTTACAAACAAACAAAACACATCGAATTTTGTATAAAAAACGTGTTTTTGGACCGATTGGTCCTATGGGAGCTATATGATATAGTCAACCGATTTGGATTAAATTTAGTACAGTGCTTAGAAACTATAAAATACTCACGAATGTCAAATTTGGTCCCAATATCTTAACAAACAAACGAAACACAACAAATTTTGTTAAAAAATCGATTTTTTGGTAGATCGGACCTATGGGAGCTATATGATATAGTCAACCGATTTTGTTTCAAATTTGGCACATTGCTAAAGTGCTCTAAAAAATTTCCAAACGCCAAATCTGGCTACGATATCTTTATTAAAAAACGAAATATAGCGAATTTTTCTTTAAAAAAGTTATTTTGGCCAATCGGTCCTATGGGAGCTATATGATATAGTCAACCGATTTCGATCAAATTTGGTACAGTGATTGGGAACTATAAAAAACTTTCGAATACCAAATTTGGTTACGATATCTTCATAAACAAACGAATTATTCATCTAAAACGCTTTTTTTTGTCGAGGTCGTCTCAAACACCCCCATGGGAGCTATATAATTTATCCCCGATATCAAAAAAATAAAATAAACTTGTCTCCTATGGAATAATATGGGATCTAATGTGAAAGTTTGGTAACTCTAGCTCTTACCATCTCTGAGATCTAGGCGTTCACACGGACGGACGGACAGACGGACGGACAGACGGACATGGGTATATCGACTTCTCTATTCACCCTGATCATATTTAAGGTAACTTTGGGATGTCTCCGACGTCTCCTTCTATATGTTACATACATTTTCGGCTTGCACAAACTTAATATATCCTTGGTACCATACGGTACAGGGTATAAAAAGCTTAAAAGATTTTCCACATTTTTTTCTATCAAAAAGGCTTCTCCATATTCTTTATCCAACACGAAAAAGAATTACTAAAATTTTCTATTTAAAAATATTGTAAACGACAATATTTAAGGATAATATAAAAAAAAAAAGCAAATTTTCGTTGTTTTTATATTGTCACCTTCGAATTCTTTTTAAATTACTTAAAAAAAAATTTTTAGTTTTCAATTTAAAAAAAAATGTTGTCGACCATCTCAAAAAAAGGTTAAAAAAAGTTACATATTTTTTCTAGCAAAAAGGCGTGCCAAAAAATTTTCTCCATTATTTTTATTTAACACGAAAAAAACACAATATTTAAGGAAAATATTTAAAAAAATGAAAATTTTAAATTTTCCATCAACAAGGTCAGCAAAACAATTTTCTTCATTTCTTTCTTTTCTAAAACATTTAAAAAAAAATATGCAAATTTTGTAATTAAAAAGGATAGTAATATTTAAAAAAGATTAATAAATTCAAAATTACTTTCTCCTTTTTAAAAAAAAAATATATAAAATTTCATTATTTAAAAAAATTTTTAATTTTTCTTTTTTAAAAACAAGCATTACATTTTTTTTTAAAACTAAATGTGAAATTGTCTTAAAAAACATTTTTTTCATAATTTTGTATTTCTTTTGACAACAATTTATTAATATTTTTATTTGTTTTATTGGTGCACCATATCGAGCTGCTTCTTATTTATTCAAAATACATTTATTTGAAATAAATGTAATTAATTTTTACATGTTTAAGGAGAAGTAAATGAGCCCTATTGACAAAAAAGATTTTAAAAATTTTTTGTTTAAAATATTCAGTGCTTACTCAGGATAATATAAAAAGTGAAAAACAAGTTTAAAATTAAAGAGTTTGCGAATTGTTTTTCATAGTTTATGTGTGCATTTTTAAATTTTTAATTACATTTCTAAAAGCTAAATACATTCGTTTTGTTTTTATGGAATTTTTTTCTTCATATTTTATTAACGGTCTGAACTATATTTTGTAGTGCTTAAAAATATTTATTTCTAAGTTGAGATACTTTTACAGATACATGTAACAAGGTTATAAATTTCGCCTGTTATTTGAAATATTCTTTTTGTACCTTGCATATACTTTTTTAAAGTTTTATATAATACCATATTAAAAGGTAGCAGTTTCCACTCTTAAGGTGGTCTAAAGAGATATTGCTCTAAACTTTCAATCTCAAAGAGATATAGCAAATTAACCCAATTTTCGTAATATTCTCTTGCACCAAATTTAAAATTTAAAAAAAAGCTGCCCTACAACTGCAGCACGTCTTACCCCCTGCAGCATCAGTACAGCAATAAGTGCACTAACTATATACATATACGTTACTATACATATATATAGGATGATATATGCTGGCCATTGCCTTACATTGTACATGCTACAAGCGGTTCAAAGTCCATTAATTACTTTTAGCCATAATAAAAATTAATTTTTATTAAAAGTCGCATGCATAAATCCTTGTCTTGAACACATTTTGTGGGCGCAATGCCAACCGACCGCCACCCAACGCATGGTTGAGAAGGGAGGCGTGGCAGCTTGTCCTGCAGTACTATTTATGAGAATTTATTGTGGCGAATTCGACAAACAGTGTATTCCTTTTTTTTTAATTTTTTATTTTTTGGTATTTTTGCGTGTAACGCAGTCAGCGCCGCCTTTAAAACATAAATCAGTGCAAAATTAATAAATGGTCAGCAACAAATACAAAAAAAAAACCGAAAATTGTTTTTTAAAAAGAAATGCAACTGCCATATGCAATAATTAACAACTTTAAAGTTAAACTGACATTTTAATAGTAAAGGAAGTTGGAATTTTTTTTCATTATATAAGCTGGTTGTATTTTTACAACAAACTATTGCACAAGTCATACATATTATTTAATTTCAATATAAACAATTTTTTTTTTTGTTTAACCCCAACCACACACGGATATTGAAAGTTGCGGTTGAGCTACTGTATGTGTGTGTGAAAGTTGGTTAGCTTTGCACATGGGCGTAGCTAAGTTACTAAGAAGGGGGTCGACCTATATTGATTAAGCGATTTCGGGAATATTTTTGTGGAAGTGATAGTTGCCATAACTGAGACTAGTTTTTAATTTTTATTATGATAGTTTTATTGTAGGCAGGAATTGCAAAGAGGAGTTATTAAAAAAAATAAAAGCGAAAAAAACGCTTTGGCTTAAAGTGCAAGCCACAAGCCACTGCAGATAATATCTTTGAAAGAACTATAAGGATACATTTTTATTTTGAATTGTTGTCAAAAAAAACCAAGCTTAAACGCTTATTTTTGACTTTAAGACAAAAATTATTCAAAAATATTGAAATGGACCTTTTTTAAATTTTTTTAAATAACTCGGGCTTTTCAATTTTTATTACTGTTCTAAAGATATTTAAATTTTTAATTGCAATTTTTGAAATTAAAATTGCTGAGTAACTTTTACTTTCATTATAGTAAAAATCGCGGAATAACTCTTACTTACAATTTGTTAAATAAAATTGGATAATAACGTTTTTTTTATTTTTTTTAATAAAAATAAGGATTATTTCGCAATTTTTTAATAAAAATTTCCATATTAATAATATTATTTCATAATTTTTACTTTAAAGTCAAAAAATATTTAGAATTATTTCGCAATATTAATGAAAAAAATCAAATTAAAATTAATAATAAAATCTAGCCATTTTATTATAAAAATTGAAAAATACGTTTTTTTTTCCGTTATTGAAAAATAAGTTTTTTTTTTCCAATTTTTAAGTAAAAATTGCCATTTAAATATGATTTCGTAGTTTTTATTTTTAAAATTATAAGAGTTACGTTCCCTGATTATAGGCTTTAAGTAAATCTAGTAGGAATTATAAAAATTTTTTTATTTCGTACATATTGGTTTGAAAGTTTTCATTTCCATCTTAAAACTTGTAAATATCATGAATAAATCATATTATTTCTTTGGAAGTTGTAATTTCCATCTCAAGAATTCACCACTCTGCTTTCTTTTTAATAAATTTTTAAATCCGTTTATTGAGGAAAAGTAGTAAATTTGCAGAACAAAGTGTTCAAAATTGGATTTTTTTTTATACTGGCTACACTTCTCTTTTAAACTAGAGCATTTTTAATCTACGTTGGTCCCAGCCATTAAGAATTGGAGTAAGAAAATTAGTGAAGAAAATAGTTGTCGTAAAATTTTTTTGAGTTCACATATGTTTAGTATATGCTTTCTACGGTATATTAGAGCTTCGTAGATTACTCGGGCTCAAAAATAAATTTTATGATATTTAAAAAAAAAAATTTTAAATTGGGCTAGAGGTTTGACTTTTGAATCAGAAAATCAATATTTTTTCTTAGGATAATGAACACTTTTTATTACTGCAGATTAAGGAAATAAGGTTAATCTTTTTTCCAATTATGGGCGCCTCTTGGCAAATTGTCAAATTTCCAATTTCAAGCAACTTTGTCGCAGAAGCCAGAGATTTATCTCGAATTTCGAGCATGTATTTTTAAAACAAAGCTTGTCATCTTTTTATGTGCCTATAGGCGATTTTGAGAGTCGAGGAAATAAGAGAAAATAATTTTTTGTTTTTATTTTTACTTAAGAGTGCCGCAGGATATTCAGCGTTGAAAAATGATTTAAAAAAATGAATGAATCGACTTTCTCGGCTCCATACAAATTGATCCACCCTATTGTACATATTCCTTTTATATTATTTATAAAAGATTTCATCTCACGTTACAATAAATTTAAAACTAAAATTATGGGTAACTAGACTCCCCTCCAGCCCAATTGAAATTTAATTCGGCTCCATTGAAAAAAAATAAAAGATTAGAAAAAAAAACTTTTTTATACAATAGAGGGATGTAAATATTTCCTTTTTCTTTTTCCATCAAAGAGGATATGCAATGTAATCAATTGTGGCGTCTAGTGTGCTAAATAATAATTAGAAAATTTATTCTTGAATTTATCTTACGAATGCTTGAATACCACAATATTATACAAAATATACCCAAATCTAGTTCTTAACTCACTGAGACGTTCATTTATTTGACCGATAAACTTTCCTGTCTTTTGTATTAGTTTTGATGTAATAAGCGGCTTCCAAAGAGATCTTCGGTCCAATGTTTATCTATCATCTACGAAATTTTTTTCTCCTACTTACTTGTTTATCCCTAACATTATCATAATTTGCTTAGACCCACTAGAATAAAGGGGCAAACACTCAACACGCCCTTCTTATCTAAGCCACTGGGCTCTGCATAAGTCTGTCTATGTGTGTGTGTTATGTGAGCGCGTTTATTTGAATTTAATATTCATGGTTATAAATATTAATACTCAGAGACACACAGACATGCAAACATACAAAAACACATACACACACATATACATACATGTATGCAACAAATTGCTCGCGCTTTGGGGCGCAACACACACAAATACTCATACACTCTCACAAACACACAATCACATTTGCACACTCATACAGCTGCAATTGCATTGAAATATTATGGAATTGTTGCTGTTTGTTTTATTTTTGTTAAACAATTTCCTGGCCATGCCTGACATGGCAAAGCATTGCATTTACTTACACACACAAACACACACACAGACTCGCACACAAATGTACATTTAAATTCATATTTATACCCTTATTTATGTACACTATATACAAGCATATATTTGTACATACATACATATATATTTTATTAATATTTCCCATTAAAAACTGTACAAATAGTAGTTTCCCGAGCAAAGCTCTTGATAACTTCTGCGCTGTTGGCACAATTTTAAAAATTACTTTGTGCCCCTCGCATTTCAATTTGTTGAGTTTTTAAAACTCGTTTTTTTTACTCTTTTTTTATTTATATTTTTTTTTATATTTATTAACTTATTTTATATTTTCGCTGAATGTTCTTATGAGTGCAATGTGCAAAATGCGTTAGTGCATGAAATGAGCAAAATAAAATACACAGCGGGATAGCTTCCAGCTATATACCATATATATATACTTACTATGTACATAAATACAAATAAAATACATATATGTACTTATGCAGATATGTCACTCAAAGTGCAAAGAGATGGAGCGCCATAAAGCTCATAAACGGAATAGGGTTGCCAGGGTGCTGCATGCAGCATGCTTGCTGTGAGTTTTAAAGTTTCGCTAACGAGGTACGCGGGAAAAAAAGTTTAAAGATATGTTTTTCCGAGGAAATGCTTATATTAAAGATATTATAAGGAAGCTTGGTAAAACAGTTGCTACAAGTTTCTTAATGAACGCGTTATATAGAATTATCGCGATACAGAAATTCGTTATGAGTAAAAAAAGTTTTTAATTAAAAAAAAATGTTTCTTGAGAGTTTCGTTATAAGGAAATTTGATTGCATGTCAAATTTAAGAATTCTTAAAAAGACTCTTCAGTCCATATGAAATAATTATCATCGACATGGGTACCATTTAAACGTATATATATGTATATGGATCTTGAAGCTCCTAGTACTTAGAGACGAAACTACAATTTTGCTTATGTAACAATTTAGACCCCCTTCTCTACCGAAAATATTCACGAAACTAAGCTTTTAGTAGGTATGTTAATGCTGAAGCGAAAATAATCATAATCACGATCACTAGGAATATGAAATTTACATATAGACCTTGATATAGATTTCATATGGGATTAATAATCTTATTAGAAGATTCGAAAACAGATTGGAAAATCATCCAAATTCGCAAGCCTGTGCTCATGCGGGTCATGGATCAAGGCGAAGATTAAAAGGATTACTCCTTTCTGATGTAAAACACCGAAAAATTTTGTAAAAAATCACAAAACCAACAGGTCATTTTTAATTTTAGACATAATACCTTTATACTATTAGCTTAGATATTTCCTATTGGATTATAGCCTAAATTTCAAATAGGCAGATTGTCTATTAGAAAGAAAAGAGAACAACAAATCGCACAGCATTTTTGTTCTCACCTTAAAATGGCTATAACTTAACTCCGAAAAAATTGCATCGTTTCAATTTTTAATGGCCATAACCTCTAAATGATACACACTAAAGCGAATATAATCGACATCACGATCGTTAAATATTAGACCAAATTTTTTATCTCAACTTTATACGGTCATAACGTCAACTTATCGCAAAAATAGGCCAAATTCGTAATCACTTCGAAACTTCGAAAAATTTAACATCTCAACTTTCAAGGGCCATAAACTAAAATAATCAAAAAGTATTTTTTTAGAATATATAGAGCCCAAAAGACTTAGAGAAAAGTTCTTGGAAGATCTTTATCTCCAAGCATAATACTTTTTACCCAGTTTCGTCTTTGTTTTTATTTTTCCACAAAACTTTCCAGCTGGAAAGCTAAATTTTGAGATAAAAATGACTTTATTATTGCTTATCTACTGGTACAATAACAAGTAGCCCGTTGACATCTTTAAGATCTGTTTGCAAAAATGTAAGGCACTCTTGATAACACTTGACTATACATTCGTTGCACAGTGGGCCAGATTGTGATATTTATGGTCAAATAATAATATTTTCTTAGATAAATGAAATTTAGCACACATATGCTTTTCAAATAAAATTTCATCTCTGCTATTTTGAAATGCCTCAAATTTTTTTTAAAATGTAGTACCAAAATCTGGAAAATTTAAATTTATTTACAGATTTTTTTAAAATGTGGACCAAAATCGGAAAATTTAACTCTATCCGAATTTTCTTTTAGGCGTAGGACCAAAATCGGATAATTGATATTTATTTAAAATTTTTTTTAAAATTGAAGATCCAGAAATCTGAATATTGGACCTAATTCAAAAATCTTTTTTTTTAAATTTACAAAAAATTTTAAATGACAATTGGATTCAATTTCATACAGATTTAGAAGATATAAGTGCCACATGTATGCAAAAAAGCGGGAATTATTTAAGAGTTTAATAATTTAATTCAATAAGTTTTAGCTTTTGAAGTCTATGACAATAAGATGAATCCACCAATAGAGCTGCTCATTAAAAATTACAAATTTTTCTTTAACCTACCCATAGAATTAAAAAAAAAATATACAAATTTTTATAACAATTTTTATTTATTTTTAGAAAAAATAATATATACATTTAGTTGACATTGAGTACATTAGTGCATCATGAGCCATGTTCAATAGGCGATTTGGTTTATATTTTGAAATTATTTTCGGGAGAATTTGGGCCAAATCTAGCTATGCGGTCTCATAATGCTCTGAAGAATAAGCTCTATTCACAAAGCAAAAAAATCCCTTTTCATTTTCGAAATAATACAATTTTTCCACTAAAGAAGAGTTTAAAATCTGGGAAATACTAGGAAGGGTTCATAGTACATCTAACGCAAAAATTTTTAAAAATCTAATCAACATTCCATTCCGAAACTTTTCATTTCAAAATATCAATTGTTTATGGAGCTTTCAATAATTTTTTTGTTTAGTCATACTTTGAAAACTTTGAATTATAAAAAAATTATACAGTCGAATAGCGCGTGATTTGGATACCATGCCTGTGGTAAATATATGATTTTGTATCAAAATTATGGCTGCACCCATAACTTCTGAAAATTCGAAATGATTTTGCTTTTGTGTAAAAATTGAGCCTATGATGGTTATCAAAGCATTATGGGAAAATAGGGTTTATAGATTATTGGAAATGGGGTTCAAATAGATTAAAAAAAAACGACATTTTATTGTTTATAAGGTAATAGGTAGGCATAAGACTAGCAATACTTATATATAGCTGAATTTGTATGTGGTTTAGGATAAAGGGAGTATAATCCGCCCGAGAATTTGTTTTGCCTTTAAATTTGTTATTTGACAACTGATCAACTCGTCCGATATACCAAACGAGAGCTACAGCTTCGCCGTAACCTTATAAAACCTACTCACATCTTCTTTCTATAGTATAATTTTGTAGATACAAAACATTTTTACAAAAATTCTATTTAAAAAATTTACCCTGGATTGGTGAAAGATAAATAAAATAAGTGCCATATATAAAATTAAATGAATTTTTGAGAAGTAAGGATGTGACTGACACTTTTCAAAAAGTCACTAACTAGTAATTGTCAAAAATGGTGGGGTAAGTCCGACCGCCTAATTGTTCTTAGTTTGCATTTTCATCATAGATGTGATCTGAATGTAATGGTTTTAAGATTATGCATTTTATAGTAATAAAAGAAGTGTGTATTCATTTTAGATAATCGTAATGCTTGGAACATAGAAATCGAAATAAACGTTGAATGAATATCAGTAAGGGATGACTGGATTGAAAATCTAAGTGACTAATTAGAGTTATTTGATTTGCTGTCCAAACAGCTTGTTGGCATAGTTTTGGTTTGAGTTAGGTCATCTTGGGTGGCCTCGCTGTTTATAGGTCGGATTTGCCCCACTATGTTATTTTTATTTCCAGCACATTCCATGCATTATATAGTTCTATGTTTATAGGTTATAAGCCACTTACTTACTTACTTATTAGAGACTTCACCATTTAGAGGTCGGATTTGCCCCACTGTGTTATTTTTCATTCCAGCCCATTACATGCAATATATAGGTCTATGCTTATAGTATACATATAAGCCTTTAAGCGTCTTAGAGGCCTCACCATTTAGAGGTCGGATTTGCTCGCACTGTGTCATTTTTCATTTCTAACCAACTATATAAGCACTGACATTGGTCTATGTATATGGTATATAAGCTACTTACCGGTTTTTCTCGATCACTTTGTTTAAAAAGAAAAATGTGTGTTCAAATATTCACAAAAGTGAAATTGAAAATCGTAAAAATAAACTTCTTGTCGTTTGAGCAACTAAATGTAGACTGATAGAGAACTGTCATGTTTTTTTGGTTATTTTTAATGGTCTATACGAGAAGACTAATTTAAGCTCACTTAGTGTGGCCATGTTTTAGAAACAGGGGAGGTTCGGGTTTAACCACACTGTCTGGTTTGCCCCACTTTAGCCTATACATTCTTGTACCGGAAAACGTGGCAAGAAGTCTACATAATTCTAGAAACTGGACCAAAATAGGCTTTATGCCCATCTATTGATAAAGTTTTGAGATCTCTAATATTTACGTAACATATATTTACTAATGAACAGAAGGAGCTCTGGACAAGTGATTATATTGAGCAACCATACTAAGGTTAGGACGGCAGCAGGCTTTCAAAGGTAGCACACTCAGGCCTGTACCGGCCCGTTGCGAATCTCTTTTTAAACCCTTTCTTCTAGGAAAAACACTTTAAAAAGATTTCCATCCCGTTGCTATAATATATCAGGGGAAGGTCGGGTTTACACATACTCTCTGGCTTGCCCCACTTTAGCCCATACATTCTTGTACCTGAGAACGTGGCAAGAAGTCAACATAATTCTACAAACAGGACCAAAATAGTCTTTATTCACATCTGTTGATAAAGTTTTGAGATCTCTGAAATCTACGTATGATATATTTATTTACTTATGGACAGAAGGAGGTCAGGACAAGTTAATTGAGCTTCCATAGATAGGTTAGGGTGGCAGCAGGCTTTAAAAGGTAGCGCATTAGGTTTGTACCCGTGAACCTCTTTTTAAAACCTTTCTCCTAATGAAAATCACGCTAAAAAGATTCCCATCCCGTTGCTTAATATGCATATCTTGTAATTCCTTCTCAGGATATATAAACGCAAGCTCCGCTATGTTATGAAGGAAGTAATTTCCCAAGTTTTTTCCTATGTCTACTGAGAGCCTCAAAGGACCAGAAGACGTGGCTCTGCTGATTTAATCCCTTCCTCATCTTTGCAGCTTTTGCAAAATTAGCACCATAGTTACAACCTTTGTTTTTGATACTCATTTTTGGTGTAACGAATTCATGAACAAATCTATTATATTCTTGACCCGATGGGTGGTAATATAAATCATCTAAATTCGAGGGAATGGCAAAAGGTGGCATCGGCTGCAATTTGCTTTAGGAAAATACTTTTCTCTTGATTATTATAAAAATTATTTTTCCACTGTTGTTTTAAAAGCCCCTTAAGTATGACGCTTCAGAATTAAAATACATCCTATTATCAGTTCTTCGCAGTTCAATATACCATTTACTGCTTTGTCATTGGGTTTACCCTATCACTTCCTGAATAATCAATGCAAACGCTAAAGAACTTTACGGTCATATCAAGGCTATGAGTCAATATACATATAGCATCAGCCCATCCTGATACTAGAACACAAGTTCTCTTATACGCCCTAATCCCACTCGCTTAGAAACAAGTCCAATATTAATTTGTTGTTGTTGCTGTTGTCAACCCAACGTAAATATTCTGAGCACAGCGCATAAATATATAACAGACAACTAATGCGTTCCATAGCATTATTAATAAATATTTCCGAGAACTTGTATAATTAGGTAACAAACGAACGAGTCTGTCAAAAAAAGATAGATTAACTCGACGACGACGTCACAGTTACATAGAGAGAGAGAGACTCACTCAGATTATGCGTTGCCCGAGTGACCGATTGACAAGCCGGGGGCGCACTTGGTTATGGGTATTAATGATATTTTTAGCAACAACAAAAAATAAACAAATTTAAGCAAAATAAAATTGTTGAGGAACGACAGATGGCGAAGGTGATTCATGTGTCGTTGTCTGCATATTAAGAGGCAAACGAAGGCAAAAGTGCGCTTAGAGAGGGAGTCAAAAGAGAGCGACTTTAAGAGCGACTTAGCGTAGTTGTTGTTATGATTCATTCTATGCGTGTCTAGCTTAAAAATTTTTGTATATAAAACGAGGCCAGCGCTAAGAGCTGCTCAGTCGTAGAACTTTAGCTGCCGTGAAGAGTGTAACATACGCGTGAGTTTTAATTATTTAAATGAAGAAGCTGCTGCATTAATAATTAATACATTAATTAATATAATTAAAGTGCTGGCATGTCGTAGTCGAAGCTTTTACTAAATTGCATTACAATAATTGGCCTTAAAAAGTAATTCAAACTTTTATTCAATTTATTTATTACATACATATATACACACGCACACTCACACACACACACCTGCTGCACCGCAACTCATTATGCACACTGCACAGCACACAACAACAACACAAACTACAACAACAAAGACAAGTACACTTGCCACCGATTCACCAGCAGAAGCCAGCGAGATACAAGAACAACAAACAGAAATAATGGCCGACCTTATAGAACATGTGCCACAAGAGCAGCTATTGGAGCAGCTGGAGGAGGAGCAGGAGCAGCAGCACTACCCACAGGAGCAGCAGCAGCAGCAAGAGCAGACCATCAGCCATTTGGCGCTGCAGACTCAAGATGCTGTCGAGCATGTTGAGAGCACAATTCAAGATAATGAGGAAACGGAAGCATTGCATGACAGCCATAATGAGTCAGCAGCGGCCGTGGAAGAGTTTGGTGAGCAACTGAGCGACGATGAGTCAGACGCCAAGCCAGCACAACAACAAAGGGAACGCGAACATTTCGAGTCCTCCGACGATGAGGACACAGCAGCCGAGGCGGTAGAAATGAGCGCTGGCTTTAATGACGAATGGGAAACTTTAGCCGAGGACTTGGCTCATGCCAATGATGCGTCCAATGATTTGGATAATCGCATTGACGGCGACGAGCACTTTGTGCCCATTGATTTATCCAATGACATTGCAGTCAATGACATAGCCGCAGCGCAACAGGATTTTCCGCATAATCCAGATGCCGAGCTGATTGATGTTGTCAATGCCAGCAGCCAAGTGCAAATGTTGCCCAAGTTTGAGAAGTTGACGCTGGCCGTGCCACCCACTCCAGAGCAACTGCATCAACAACAACAATCAGAACATGTTTTGGTTAAATAGTTTAAGCATTTGTTGTCGCTGGTTTTAAGCTTTAATTTATAAGAAAAAAGAACTTCATTCATTTGGCATTTAAAATTTTGCTATGTATATATTTAATAATGCCACAAAAGAAATATTTGTTTAAGTGGCACCAAAAAACTCATTTAAATTATCATCTAAGTTTTTATTAGTATTATTATGTGCATATACACATATAATGTAACCATATTGTTTGTGTGTATGTGAGCTTATTTATTGCATAAATATATGAAAAACTAAATTGAAATTATTTTTTGGGTAATTTATTGCAAAATAAATGGAATACAATTTGTAGTAGTTAAAAAGCAAGCCAAAAAAGTCGTTTTGTTAATATGACATCATCAATAAAAGACTAAAGTAGATTATAATGAATGAGCTTTGTCTACAGAATTTTTAAAAGATTGTTTATGGCGTGTTATTAAAAAGTTTATCGAAGTAAGTCGATTTATGTATACTTAAAAAAATATGCAGAAGCATATAGTTACCAAAGTGTTATGGGTAAGGATTTAAAAAAAATGAGCAAGCATCCTTAGAGAATGGGAAACTTAAGGTTCTTTTAAAAGATATTTCATTTGCTGCGTTCGAGTCAAATAGATGCGGAAGATAAGAAATTCTCCATCCAAAGAAGCTATTTGAAGCATATGAGGTAAGTTTCAAGTTGATCTGTTGAGGATTGTGGGAGAAAGCATGGTAAATCGATTGCAGGGGGTGGAGGGTCCGCATCGATAAAATTTTGAAGTAGATCTTTTCATTAGAGCCACATAAATCAGCTTACAAAAAATTGTGATTCAAGGTCACCTGTAACCATAATTTCTTTTTTTTTTTTCCATTTAGTACTTCTCCAGGGAGCTTAGGGCTTCAACAAGAACTTTCCACTCTCTTTGTTTGGCGCAGTTTGCTTTGCTGTGTCCCAGCTAATGTTGTGTTCGGACAATTCGTTGAGTGTTGCACGACGCCAGGTTAACTTTGGCCTTCCCACTCGTCTGCTTCCTTGGAAAGACATCCTGACAACGCTGCTTCGATTTTTCCTTAGAGCATGGTCAATCCAACGCCACTTGCGCGTTCTTATCTGAGTGCAGATAGGAACTTTACTAGTAGAGTGCCATAGTTCCGCTTTTGATATCCTGTTGGGCCAGAATATCCCGCATATAGTCCTTAAGAACTTGTTAATGAACGACAGCGGGGTCAGTCACATCTTGCTGCCGTACAACAGGATGGATTTGTGGCACGCATTGAAGATTCTAAGCTTTGCTCTTCTGCTTATTTGCTGGTTTCTCCATATGCAGAATAAGCGTTCAAATGCTGATCACGCTTTGTTGAGACGATTCTTTATATACTCATCCACCCCCACCACTGGTGGAAATTGTGGTATCAAGGTATGAGAGGCTATCGACAAAGTTATGCTAACTTGCTTGGTGTGGGTGAAGCGCATCTCTTTGGTTTTGGATGCGTTTATTGAGAGTACAACTTTGCCAACTTTGGTCAGGAGCTTCATATCATTCGCTTTGGCTTGGATATCACTCAGTTTCAGTATCAGTTTATGAGAGATGAAACGACAACATAGTCCGCGTAGTCTTACCGGAAGCTGATCTTGGTATCGATTCTTTTGGACGATTGGATCCGAGGATCCAGTCCATGTACCAAGGATTCTGGAAACAATGACATCAAGCTTATCTCACAACCTTGTAACAGCAAATGGACGACATCAACAAGTAACATATCAATTGGAGATATTGTTCTGGTCAAGGAGTCGAATGCACTACCAGCTTCGTTGCATATCGCGCGCGTCGTTGAGACCCACCCTGGGAAAGATCAACTGGTTCGAGCGGTCAAGCTTAGAACCAAATCAGGAGAGCTGATCCGGCTTATCATCAAGGTTGCGGTACAACCCGTTTTAGAAACTGTGTTTCAGGGTGGCCCGGAATGTTGAGGAACAAATGCTCCAAACACGCGCCGATTATGGAATTCCACTTATTTTTTCTCATTAAGTAGTGGTGATAGGGCGCATCCTTACCTGACACCGGTGTTTGTTTGGAAAGGTGCCCTAATTTTTCCATTGTGTAGTACCACGAAGTCCGCATCATCATACATCGCTTTTAATATCGATACGATGTTGACTGGCACTCCTTTCCTCATCAATGCCCTACATATCGCTGCTCTGTCTTCTGAATTGAAGGCCATCTTGAAGTCGAAGAACAGGAGGTACGGTGTTGAGCGCCATTCCAATTACACAGGCCAAAAAAATAATATAAATATTATCATGTATACCAGATACATTTGCTTTTAAAATTTTAAGAGTGCTATTCAAAATTACGAAAATTACGTATACGCAATTATATTAACTACATTACGTATACGCAATATTTGAGGAGGGTAATGGATTAATTCATCCATTTTGATCTCTGATTAAGCATTATAAAATTGTATTCCAAAAATTTTGCGTTTCATCCCAGTGTGTCCCATTTTTGTAAATGTGCATCTTTAGGTAATAATATAAGGTTTCCAATATCCTTCCCCAAGTGCAGTGTCCATCGCTTATAATAATAAGAATAAGGAATGCCGAATTCGACAAATATTCGATACCGGAGCTTATTTACCTGTATGATACGCTGGAATCTTAGGATAAATTCGAGAATTTTTATTTTTATTTTTTTTTTAATTTTGTAGACTGTTTCTTAATAAATAAATATTTTTTTGACTGCTATACAAAAATCGAATTGTTGCCAAAATAAATTGGTTTATACAGTTGTGAATAAAAACATACTTCCATTGAAATAATTGACTGCCAAATAATCCACTGCAGACTTATGCACATATTTTCTTCTAAATAAAATAGAAAACCATTTTCCTACACATCTTTTAATTTAAATTAAGCCCAATACTACTACATTATTTTATTTTCCTTGCCTGTTTCTATTGACTACAGCATTACTGAGCCCCTTTAAAATCATACACATTCTTTTATACAAATATTTTTTTCTCTACCAAAAAATATAGACAAAAGCATTTTAAAACCCCAGAAATCAAAATGAAAGGTAAAAATTCATTTCAATGTTTATAATTAAATGTAGAAAATTGCAGGGCAGCTTCCAACCAACATTCAACATTCAGTACAATGAAGTCTGAGTGCTCAATTTTTGTGCATTTGGCATCTGCATTGTTTTTATTTGCTTTGACTCAAAAATTTTGTTGATTGCTGAAGAGAGAGAGGCGCAGAGACGAAGTGAGACGGAGCGAAAGAGAGTCAAAGAGAGATAGCAGCAGGCGCGTTGCATTGTTCTCTTGAATGTAAATACAAATTGAAAAGTTGCAATGATTACAACAAAAGCGTCAGCAGCAAGCCGGCTGCACAAACACAAAGCAAAATGAATCCTGTCCAGCAGCAGGTCCTGCACTGAAGCTGCAGACAGGTGCAAAAAGCCGTGCAGGGATTGGTCGGTTGGCAATGTGGCCGCCAATTGGCACTTGCAAAGGCTGGACAGACTGTACGCTGGCAAGGATTACGAGCCACCGAGCTACAGGAGCAGGCAGCATAATTACTTTTATGCTTTATATACACATAAACGTTAACAACTTTTATTTGCGACTGTTTAAGGGCGTAGGTAGGGGGTTGCTAAAGGGGGTGGTTGATTTCTACTTTTTTAAAGCTTTACTAATTTAGAATTTGAAAGATATAATTTGTGAGAGTATTATTAAAAAGTTTACCCATCGAACTAAAGACACGGATTAGTTTATAATTATATCCTCCCTCTATTTTCTCTATCACAAAATTATAATATTTTTATAATATACGTAATAGTAATTGAGCTTAGTTGTACTCCTCAAATAAATTAGTAAATAAATAAAAATAAAATGGGGAAATTTTAAATATTATTAAGTTACCTACACAAACTATTAATTTTTTATTGTATATTGCTAGAAAGCCTTAAGATTTTTTAAAATTCTGTCCTAGAGCTGAAAAAAATGGGATGAAATTCAGTATTAAGCAAACATTTTGTTGTTGCTTTAGAAGACGATGTCCTTTTGGGATCCATGCAAGTTACTTTACAGACACTCAAGGTTCTAAATTGATGCCTTTTGAAGCATATTTCAGCTAAAGCATCCAATTCAAATCAAACAGACAAGTAAGATAAGAAGTTTAAATTAGATAATTCAAGCGATTTTCATATAGAATGCTTAAATTTCCATAAAATTTTATACGAAATATTGCCTTGAGGATTTTCCTGGGAGATAGTAAAATATTTTTCAATAAATTACTATTCATTTTTCGTTTTTTTCTAAAATTTTTGAAATAATTAAACTAATTTTTCCCCAAAAAAAAAATATTAATAATTTAAAAATTAATAAATAATAAAAAAATAATAAATAATGTAAGGAATAATTTATTTTTGTATTTTTTTATAATTGTATTCAGTATAATCTGCAAAATAAAAAAAAATTACCCACTTTTTATTACAAAATTTTTTTTTAATTTTTAATTTAAAAATAAATACATTTTTTTCAATTACAAAAATATTTTTTTTAAATTCAGTGATTTTTTGAAAAAATTTAACTTTTTTGAATTTTTTTAACTTTATACGAGTATAAATTTGTTTTGAATTTCTTTACATGATTTATTTAATTTTTTTTTATTTTATTAACCTCCAAAAAAAAAATTTAAAAATGTATCCAATATCTTGTGATATTAAAAATAAAAAAATATAAAAATTATGTGTATTTGAAAAACTTTTTTTATTTTATTCTTTTATCACGAGTTGCAAAAACTAAAAAATAAAGAATTAGCTTTTTATAAAATTAAATTTTTTTTATAATTTACTTTCAAAATTCTAACACATTTTCTCTTTTCTTAATTTTTAAAAATACTTTTTAAATTTAAAAGAACAATTTTTTTAACGGAATATTCCTTTTTTTTTATAAAAGATTTAACTTAGGTGCATTTTTTTAAACTTTATTATGGTAAGAGTATAAATATTTTTTGTTTGTATTTTCTATAAATTTTCTTTATTTATTTTTTAATAAAACTTTAACAAAAAAAAAACAAAATAAAATGTTATCCAAAATCTTGACATTAAAAATATTCAAAAAATTTTAGAACGGTTTTTAAATTAATTTTTCGTTTTTTTAATACTCATTCAAAGTTTCGGCACATTTTCCCTTTTTTTAATTTTAAAAGTACTTTTTTTATTTAAATAAAACTACATTTTCATACTTTAAATAATTTTTCCTTTTTTTAAAGATTAAACTTACGTGATTTTTTTTAACTTCTTTTTTCGTGACATAAAAAAAATTAAAAAATTAAGTAAATTTGAAAAATATTTTGCTTTAAGTTGTTTAATTTTTTTCCTTTGTACACATGGACATAATGATTTATAAAAAATCTTAAACCACATTTTTTTAATTAAAATTTGTTGTTGTTTTAATTTTCATTCAAAATTCCATCACGTTGTTCTTTTTTTTAAATTTAAAAAGTATTGTTTTTATTGGAAAAAGCTACATTTTAAATTCAGTCTTCCTTTTTTAAGAATTTAATTTACGTAAAAAATATATTTATAAAAGTTTTTGTTTTAAATTTCGTTACATGTTTCATTTTATTTATTTTTTAATAAGCGCTCAAAAAATCATTAATAGTTCCAAACAATGATTAATTTTTTTATTCCAAAAAGCTTTAAAATTTCTTTATCACTAAAATGAAAACAATTCAAATTTTTTATTATTTACAAAAAAATCCAAATTCATTTAAAACTATTTACCCCAATGCCATTTTCTTGGAAATATTCACCCAAATAAAACCAGCTTATCTCAAATTATAAATGTAATTTTTCTATGAAAGCTTCTTTTCCAAAGAAATTCCGAATTCGCAGAATTGTCGGATTGCAATATACCCCCACTTAAAAATCTGTGTAAGCCCTTTTGGCTTTTAATGCTGCAACTTGTTAAGCCGCATTTTGCCACGTGCTGAATCTGAGTTATAATATACAAAAATATGTTGGCCACTTGTGCATTCAATGGACTTATATATACTATATATATAACATATTTTAACCCGACATAAGAACAAAAACAGCCCAAACCAGTCAAACAAAAGATTCGTTAAGTGCTGTTCATGTGAAAGGAAAATGAAATGGAACAGTAAATATAAATATAAAGCATAAATAAACAAAAATATATAATATATATTTGTATAAATATTAAAATGTAAAAGCTACTTTAAAAAGTTTGGCTAAAATAATTTTGGCCAACTCGACGTATGCGTAATATGATTTTAATTTATATAATGCATTTAGTTAATTACCAACTAATGCTAATGGCCACATAAATTGTTTGTTTAAACTTTGGCTGCCCAAATAAACAAATAAAATAAAATAATTGTAACAAAAGTTACAAATAGCAAAACTGTTAAAGAGCTTTTTACAAAATAATGCGCATACGCAGCATTGTTCGAATAAAAAAAGCAATGGCGGGTTATGGTGACTATTATATACTCTGAAGTCTTATTCATGAGTAAAAGGAATTTTGGAATTGCGGGTTCGGTAAGTCCAAAAATTTCTTTTGGCGACTGAAATTTCTTGAAAAAAAAAAAAAACGAATAATGAAGAACGTCCTTAAAATGAAGTCAACAGGGAACAGAAATTTCTTTATATAGAAAATTTGTTACACTGAAATTCGAAGTAAGAAAATCGAACGAGAATACTTGAAAATAAATGACTAATATGGAAAAATTCGTGGTAGAGGCGTTCGTTATAGGGAATAGTTCGACCGTAATTTGCTGTTAGGGATTGTTTCATGGTAAAGTATTCCTCATTTGGTCATTATTTTCTATAGCTCTACAGATTTTCAATAAATTGAAAAATAATTTAAAAAAATTTGGAACTAAGCTAGAAAAGTCTACTTGTGAAAATGTCCAAAAAGTAGAAAGCAATTAAAAAAATAGGACCACAAGAAGCATCTTGAGGCTCCAAATCTGTTTTGGTATACGGACAGAGAGATAAAGGTATGTAAGGAGCCGTGTCTGAGCCGATTTTGGGATAAATCTTTTGAGTTCTTTCCCAATTCTATCCACTAACATAACTTTTTTTGGAATACTCTACCCTAACAAGATTTTGATTGGTATGTTGATTGTAAGTGTACTTAAGAGAAAGTATTTTCTGTGCTAGATAAGCAGATAATTATTTTTATATATGAACATTTGGCTGTTAATTGGGCTTACATTAACTTACATTTGCTTTAAAAATACAATAAAAATGAAATATTTTTGCAGTTCATCGACTTCTGCCTGTTACACAAATCAATAGCGCTCTTGATCCTTTTGTTATAGGGTATACAAAACCAAAATATAAAGCTTATAATTAACTGACCGTAAGTTAACCATAGTTAATTAACAACAATATGTGCAGAATACAATATACTTGTGTGAGTAATTAAACAACCGACTAATGAGGCTTGAAAAATTATTTAATGAAATAATAAAAAGAAATTTAAGAGTTTGTATGAGGGCAAAGGACAAAATTGTATCCTTTTGGGAGTGCTTTTTATTGATAATTGCAAGGAATTTTCCCACCATGTGAAAAATGGTTTCATGTTACAAGACAAACCAATGGGCAGTCCGAATGTGGCGGCTGTGAAATTCTTTTTTCTCCTTGTCGTCATCCAAAATTTTTGGAATTTTCAAAGGATTTAAATTTTAATATTGCTAGCTATTAGGCCATTCAAAATGCAGCAAGCTTCAAAGATTAGTATGCATATCTCTATCGGAAGATATGCGTACCGACAGCTGTCATGGACCCAGTCCTTGGACTCACACCACTGCATATTTTCATCCAAAAGTCAGCCATGCAGAGTCTACTACGTATCCAGATCACAACTTGACTCTTAGCAAGTGACACTGGTCATGCCGCACTTATATTTACCTTTCAAGATATATTAATCTGCTCTAGATCAGATCTTATGATCACGGAATTATTTCATAACAAGAAATTTAGATCTCTTCTCCAAATTCGAGAGACTTGTACTGATGGCAGCCCCTGTGGAAACCTTCCGTGGCAACAATGGTTCACGAATGGATCCAAAACTGAGCAGGGTATAGGTGTTGGAGTCGTTGGACCGAACATCAGAATCTCTACCGCAATGGGCATCTGGCCCGGCGTCTTTCAAGCGGAGATTCATGCCATAGAGATATGCGCCATAAGTATCCTTCGCAAGGGAATTAAGGCAGCAAACATCTTATTTACTCAGATACCCAAGCTGCTATTAGGGCATTATCTTCTTGGAGCATCTCCTCCAGGATGGTTAAAGAATGCTATAATTACCTGCAAACCCTGTCTTCCCGGAACAAAGTCGTGCTATGTTGGGTACCTGGACACACAGGAGTAACACGATCGCTGACGATCTAGCATGACAGGGTGCCTCCACCCTGACTTCATCTCCTTCGTCGTTCTGTGGTATTGGTTGGTCTACAATCAAGACCATGATTAACAAATGGGATGCAGGAGAACATAGGATATACGGGAGATACAAGCAAAAGCGGTAGTCAAACCTCTGGATATGATCATGACAAAAGGTCTTGGCAGAGCGGACTACCTATCTGTTATATAATATAACATCTACAGAAAATTGGCCTTACAGACACTTCAGAGTACAGACTCTGTCTTGAAGACGATGAAACCACCAGACATATTATGTGACCTGTACCTGTACCTGTGACCTACTGCTATTCATGCGGAAAGCGGAAAGTCTCATCAGCCGTAGCGGTACAACTAGAGGTCGTCGTGCAGACTTCCTCTTGTGGTGATGCTTTTAGAGTGTCATCAAACTCATCCGAATTAGTTGAAGTATCCGTTTATATTGAATACTCGGGGCGGGGATGTCGCCCACGGGATGGCCCGAGATGCCGTGGGAATTCAAGGATTAAAACTGAAGGTTCACAAGTATACAGAGTCCGCTTACTAGCGACCGAACACCCCCTCGATAATGCATCTACCAGCGTATGATGTTCCACATTAGATTGGGGTAATTTTTTGAAAAAAGTGTTCTTCTCTTCGCCCGACTACAATTGGTCAGCATCCAAGGCAGTGACATGACCGTGCCAAGGACCTGCTTCCAGCTGCCCTCAAGGGGAGAGTATAGTCGCACTACCAGTGTATCATACAAAGTGGTTACACGTTCATCCCCTTGTAATACCTATTGGCTAACGGCCCAGAACTAATAATAAATGGCACCTAAATCGAATAGTTCGATTTAAAAAGTAACTCGAATATTTTGGCCTCGTCTATGTCTTAAATTCCATATTAAAGTAATACCAAAACTTCGACTTAAATTTTATCTAATTTTTACTTAGCTTGAACCATCTTTTGTTGTTTCGTTACGACTAATTACATCAGCGTGCTTTGACACTCTTAACTTTATTTGCACTTGGCCTTTTGTTGTCAAAGACTTTGGCCCAATGCTATGTGCAAGGACACGCAACACGGCGTGGCGCCCCAAAAAGTGGCAACAAATGGCATCATAGTCTAACCAAAATGTTACGCTCAGCCGCGGAGCGACAAAATTTTCAACAGCTGTGTAAACCACGTAGACCACCAACACACGTGCCACAACCGCAACGAAGTGGCAAGCCTTTTGGGGCAGCATTGTAGCCACTTGGCCGGGACGGCTTACGCTTGGCTACTCAATTATATACGCCGCCCCATTTCACGTATCCTTTTTTGTGGCTTTAGCCAAAGGTGCTTGGGGCAGCTCACTGGCCATGTTTCTGTGCTGGCTACTCTAAAAACTAAATAGTTTAATTCATTGCAACATTTTGTTGGCTGCCGCTTTTCTAGTTCTTAACTTTGTTACTGCTTTGTTTGGTGCACGGATTTGTTGCTCTCGGTTCGGGCAGAGATTAGCGGTTTTGTTTTGAAAAGGTTTTGGCGGTCTCTGTTTGGTCTGTTTGTTTGCTTGTTGTGAGTGGAACTTAATTAATTTTCGCGTGTTTTATGGCTTACTCGCTGGGAGCAAAATAAGTTTTATTATGAGAAAAACTGAAACAGGTTGCGGAAAAAAAATGGGAAATGCTGCTGAAATTATTGCGCGTCTTTGGTGGGCGTTTTCGGCGGCTCTTTGGGAGGCTTGTGTGGGTGGCTTTTTTCTACACGTTTCAGTATGTTATCCATGTTATTCACAAGTTGCTCCAAGATCTCCTCCAATAAGCCAACGCGATTGTTAAGACTGAAAAGCAAAAGAAAATTATTAGAATTTATTTTAATAAGTTGTAAGATGGCATTGGGTTCAATAGTTGGTAAAAGTGTGGATATCCGGCTGACTCACAGAAATATGTTTATTTGAAGATCAGACTTGATAAGCACTGACTCCGACCACGCTATTAGAGTCGGCCCAACGTGCCTTACTTTTATCTCGACCTCTAAAAGCCAGCAAATTTATTTTCGAGATTTCGCCAGACAGCCGGCGATGTTTATTTTTTGGGATCACGGAAGGAAAAACAATGTTTGGGTAGTAGTTAAAAGCATCGATGTATTGATATATCGAAGATAAAATTACAAAAATATTTATTCCCTTTATAAACTTGATTAGAAAACATCGATGTATCGATATATATGGAATAGGTTAGGTTGGGTTAGTTTAGGGCGGCAGTTGGGACTGACGTCCCAACTCACTTTTGGCAAGAATAGGCCCGCTGTGATAACGCTACAGTGAGACATTCACCACTCTTCCCAACTTGAGGGGTCTCCTACATGAGGTGAGACAGCCATCCGGCAGTTTGAATAAACCTTGAGGGGCATTTTGGACTCTGTTTGGAGAGCTGAGATAATTCATCAAGAAAGTGTGAGGTTAGGAACCGGAATCTTTTCCTGCCCAGCCTTAGGCAATGACAGAAAAAGTGTTCCACTGTTTTTTGCTCCTCCTCATCGCCCCAGCTTCTACAGAAGCCATATTGGGGAGCATTCAGACTAAATGCTTGATTTCCTACGAGCCAAAGTTCTGTACATGTGGAATAAGGACTCTGACAAGGGGTGTATGTAGCCCTTGATTTCTGTGCTCTAACTGGATCACATCTATGTATCGATACATAATATTATATTATTCGCGTCATAATTTAAAAGGACGAAAAATCTGGCCGGAGAAGGATTTCCATGCCTTGTATTGTCTTAATATAAACTTCGATAAATCGATACATCGATGTTTTTCAGTTAAAAGATTCGGAAAGTTTTTTCAGCACAGCATACAGAATTTGTCCGAACCAAGACGTGATGTGGTTTTATTGATTCAGGTTCCCCAAACAAATGTGGAGAAAACAACTTCTGACCCTTGGATTCCAAATTTGTTTCTTTATATCTGTCATGCTTTTAGCATTTAAAAAATGTTTTGACAACCTACCGAAAGTTCATTTATTGTGAGCGCTCTGAATAGACTCGAGTCTGGATGAAGTTCTCCAGCATCCAATCAAAGTCTTTAACATGAAGACATCGATTTGTCAATATATGTTATTGAAGTTTGAATAACAATAATATTTTTAACTTAAATTATCTTAAAAGAAACCTCGATATATGGAAGTTTAAATTACGATAATATTCATTCCTTATACATATTATCGTAAAATAAACTACGATATATCGATATATTAGCACTACATACAAGTTAGTTTTAGACATAGTCTCCCCAAAAAAATATATAGTAAAAACATGGATAAATTCGTTTTCTTTTATCGATCATATTTTTAGCATTTTACAAATGTTCTGACAACCCACCGAAAGTAAATCATAAATTGGCTCAAATTTATACAAGAGAGTATATAGATTTAAGATCAAATAATATATACAAACCTTGTAGAGTACTTACCGATACATTTCCTTATTTTGTACATCTGGAGGCACATCTTGCAAATACTTAGGACTAAAATGGATATTAATTACAAAAGGAGCCATTATTTAGCTTAAACTAACTTACTCAATTTTTAGGTTGCCAAGCTCTTTCGCATGATCCGGTATGGCGATGGCTTCCTCAACTACGTTCGGATCCTGACTAAGTTGCTGCTGAGGCTCCTCGCGCCGTTTGCGTCCACAATGTGTAACAAAGTACACGGCGTTTGCTAACTTTTTATAGATAAACGTGCCCAGCTGACTACGTCCAGTCGTAATCTCACCCTTGACGGTGTTATAAGTTTCCATAATAATGGCTAGAAACATGTTCTACAAAAATTTCATCATAACATAGATCAGTCAGTAAACAGACAGTAAACTTACCAAAAGTATAAAGAAGACCAGCAGAATGTAGGTCAGGAAGTAGATGGGTCCCAGCACACGATTAGCGCTTTCTATAAGTGCATATTGAAAATCTCCCAGGATCATGCGTATCATGGTCAATATTGAGGTTATAAAATTGCGAAAATCGGGATGTTTGGTGCCAAACAAGAGTAGACCCAGCTGTGCATAGGCCAGGAATACAATGCCAAACATAAGACTAAAGCCAGCCAAGTCCTTGGAGCACTATGTAGCCGTAGTAAAATTTTGGAAAATTAAGCTAAATAATATATTAGATAGTATTATAACTTACTCTTTTCAACGTGGTGGTAAACTGCACGAGCGTCTTATTGAAACTGATAAACTTAAAGATCTTGATCCAAACTAAAAATGCCAATATACCCATCATATCAATATAAATGGTATTCCAAAAACATAAAACATCCAAACTTTGATATTCCTCCGACGATTTGGCACTGGCAAATAACGCTTGCACTTTATAAGTATGCCAAAAATTGTAAACCAGCGCCAAATAAGCAAACTGTGATAAAAATAAAAAATATCGATGCATCGATATAATATCGATGTTACTTTCAGCGCTACCTTACACAAACTTACCGCCAATATTATCAAATCCAGTATATTTAGCATCGATCTAATGTATTGCCGAAAACCAAATTTTTTTAGCTCCAGAAACTCAGTTAATGTATAATAAACCACCATAATATACCAGAAAATATAAACGACCGTCATGGCGAGGCTTTGATCCGTAAAAAACGAATATTGCTTGATGGTTTGAAGCTGCTCTTGTGGTATAACGCCACCTGTCGGCGGTATTTCCGCTATAAATCTGTAAAGAACCAGATTCTTAAGTTTCTATCATATGGTTAAATTTTACGATTTCACTCCTACTTGGCGCTCTGAAATATATCCGTATTCTCATTGTACAAATTGAATTCGACTAAACACATGCGTGAGCCGCGATCTAACCAATTATTTGCTTTTAGATCATTGATAATCTTTAAATTTTTGTCCTTCTCGTAGGTTAAATTCAACGTATAACCGCCGGAACGATAAAAATTCAGCTTTGTCCATAAGGGCGTAGAATCCAGTTCAGTCATGGTTTTATAAGGTGCGTCACCGTGTTTACCCGTACGCTCCTCCACGTCGAGCGAGTACTCCGCATAGCAGGAGTTAAAGTAACGTATAAAGGCATCGTTGACGTAACAGCTTTCCTTTTTCACACGTATTTGACGTAGACGTGGCGGACCCAGCAGCAGATTCTCATGCAGAAATACGCGTCCCTGCAGACGTGATTGGCTTCTACGGGTTTCATTATTCTCCGTATTCTCCCTTATACTTTGAAAAAAATGATGGCCTTCGTAAGGATTTTGCGGCAAGCCGCCGCCCCCATCATGTGGTGCATATACGTAAGCTCTATTATTAAATTTTAGCCGCGCACTTCTGGATTCGTCTGGATCGGGTTCGGGCTCGGGTTCGGGTTCTGGCTGTGGCTCAGTCAGCGTATCATTTTCTTCCTCCATCGGAAATTGGTCTCCATGTAAAGTGACAATAAAGTTGTAAACCAAATAGTCCCACCAGTCGGGCACGGTTATAAGATTTTGAAAGGATACGGTTACCGAGGGCGCAATGACCATCTCGCGTTGTGTAAACAATTTGCGCATGGTCTCATTAAAGTAGAACATATACGAATGACGCACGGAGAGAGCCACTAAAGTCGATCATTGGAATTAGTGCGTGTATCTTATGTTTGCATTTTCATACCTACCCAGTGAAGTTAAGATTAGAAAGATAATAAATACGCCAAACTCTATCAGCGCCTCACGCACTTCCTCATCGGTTGTATACAGAACTCTACCATGTTTGTGTTTCTGCTGTCTCGGATTTAAGCTATCCTGCCTTCTGGTCTCATCCTGTTTATTCTTCATGAAGCCAAAGATACCAGTATTTTCTTTTGCTGGTGGAGGGACATATTTAGGAGGCCCTAGTTCTGACGGTGTTGGTGTACGCATAGGTGTAGGAATTGCCTCCCACGTATCTCTTGAGGTTTGCGTGGTTTTATATTTGGTTAAATGGCGAACTCCAAGCGTCGCTAGTGGTACATTAAGCACTCGCAATTGCCTGGTTCTCGGACTGCGCGGCAGTATCGGAGGTTTAGTTCTAGGACTGCTCGGCTGTGTCGGCGGTGGAGTTCTAGGACTGCTCGGCTGTGTCGGCGGTGGAGTTCTAGGACTGCTGGGCAGTGTCAGCGGTGTAGTTCTAGCACTGCTCGGCTGTGTCGGCGGTGGAGTTCTAGGACTGCTCGGCTGTGTCGGCGGTGGAGTTCTAGGACTGCTCAGCTGTGTCGGCGGTGGAGCTCTACGCGGTGGACTTGCATTACGTGCATCATATGAGCTGCGCGGATCACGCGGATCATGCCAATATTGTGGATCGCGTGCATCCCATGTATCACGTGTGTCAAGTGGACTGCGTAAGTTACGTCGATCGTGTGATTGTCGTGGATCGCGTGAATAACGTGGATCATATGGAGTACGTGGATCACGTGGGTTACGCGGATCACGCGGGTCACGTGGGTTAAGTGGATCACGCGGATCACGTGGATTACGCGGGTCACGTGGATCACGTGGGTTACGCGGATCGTGCGGGTCACGCGGATCACGTGGATTACGCGGGTCACGCGAATTGCGATCGCGTTGACTCATTTTGTATAAATTTTATCGCTTTTTTTTTTCTCCAAAAAGTATTTAAACTTTTGACAACTTTAAGTGACAGTAAAAAGTTTCCAAAGTAACAAAGTCTACTTTGATCTGTATTTACTTCTCAGTCCATAAAACTGCTGTCTGACACCTACATAAGCCTTCCTCCAATGATATGCATATGCATTTTCAACAATGTGTCAGAAAAAACAAAAAAACTGGGGCACAATGTTGGATGTAGCATGCCACTGCTGCTGGCCACCATCTGGATGCATATTTCATAGGTTAACGCCAACATTTGAATTGCAGCTGCAACTGCAGGCAAGCTTTTGATTTATGGCTTTGGCCATACCATAAATGCTGCTACCAGGCTGGAAGCTGACCAGTTGAGTTGTCATAAAGGACATACGACAAAGATGAAAAACACAAAAAAGAAAGTACGATTGATGTGAACTTTTAAATATCCTGTAGTGTTTAAGAAAATGGCATTTGGGGGAAATTATTTCAATGTGCAAGCTATATGTAGGATTAAACAAGAGTGTGCTAGTTTATGTAGGTTTTAAATCATTATAGATGGATTTGGGGGGTTTTCCCGACCGAGCTTATTTCAAAATGCCTTTTTGACAATCATTTATGATTATTGTATCATGTGACGTCATGAGGTTGGCTGTAACTCGGTAACGGGTTGTGAAGGCCACCTAAGTAAGTTAGTGACGTCATATAAATGCCAACTTTATCGAATTTTGACTCTTTCATCCGTAATACTTGAGTCATGCACAATTTCGTTCTCTTTAGGACGATCTAATAATTAAAAAAATCCCTGATAAAGATTTTATTTATAAAAATTTGGATTAGATTTGCAAGGCAACCTGAGGGCCATCGAATAGACTTTATTGTTCGAGTTAAAGTTATAGAAATTCGGCAGTCGATGGCCTTATCTAAGGCCTAGCTGACAAACAAACCACTTTGCTTTTCATCTATTACTCAGAGGAGTTGATCAATGGAGTGTTATCCAAAGCCGACAATCAAATTTTGTGGCCCTTTGTTTTGAAGGCTACTAATACCACCAATTCGTTGCCCCAAATAGTCTATTTTGATTCAGCCCCAACGAATGCGAGCAAAAAGTAGGATTTTCGTGCTTAATATACATGCATGCATGTACATCTGTTCCTTCGTGAATTCTGAGCCGCTTATTATAATTTCGCAAATGAGGTATCTTTAGTGGGGTCTTGATAGTACGCTGGTTATACGCTATGCGATATTACACTTTAATGAATATAGTGCCCTCAGGAGGACATGAAATATTGAAAAAAAAAAAAAAATGGTGGTGACGGCCTGAACTTTCATAGCCGAATTTTAGTTTTTAATTTTTTTTGTATATACGATGCATACTCTCTTATACCTAATACTTTCTAATAGAAGCAAGAGTATCATTACTATTCCCTTTTATAGACATTGGGAGCATAATAAGTTCCTGAACGTAACATTCAATATTGGCACCTTGGACGGAAGTCCAAAGAACATTGTAATTCTTGTCGATAGTCAGGCTGCAAATAAAGCTCTGTCATCGCATACCATTAGGAGTAAACTGATTCGTAACACGACGCTAGCGCTTAACCGTATCCATCACCACTCAATAACCCTCTGCTGGGTTCCGGGTCACTCAGGTGACCCTGTAATAAGCTGTCGGACGAGTATGCCAGGAACAGGGAATCAGGGGGACTGCTAGACCTTTGGCGGAAATAGAATGGGACATGGTGTCCGGTTGTCGCATCTCCCGAGCATTCCAGCCGATATATGATCCATATAAATAGGACAAGGATGCTGGTAGGCGTTGTAACGGGGCACTGCACCATAGACAATATGGCTGAGAGGTTTCACCTTCCCAATCACGATTTCTGCCGCAGCTGAAGATATGAGGAAGAGACAGAAAGCATCCAACACCTGCGACAGCTTGGCGCTTCTAAGGCGATGAACCCAGTCACTGGGTAAGTCATTCTTTGAGGATCTGGGTAATCTAGTCTATGTGTCCATAGCGTAACTGGCTACTTTCATCGAATCTTCAAAATGGTTCTGTAACATAAGGGACTTAGGCGATTAGGGATGTACAGTTTTTGAGCCTCCTCCACAATCCCTTCCTTTCTCAAATTCCTTTCCTCTTCTACTTTTAATTCGGCAATACAATGGACTTCATGGTCTCTGGATGATCTCTGCCTATACAATAGATACATTTTCCAATTTCCATGAGACTTATCAGCTTCTTAGTTTCTCAGTTTTTAGTAAATTTCGTTTTTAAAAAACTTAACTTCCATAGTTTTGTCAAAGGGAAATTTTCTCTTTTGTCGGTCTAAGAGAAATATTCTCCCTTGTCGGTATTTTAGCTTCCGAGTAAATGACAAGGCATTGTATGAGTTTAGTTGAGTTCCTCCAAATCATTACGAATTAAAATTTATAGAACATACAGGGTAGGATCAGTAAGTTAGTGTCCTAATTAGGAAGAAGTTAGAGCCAAGGGCTTTAAAATGCAGGAGACCTGTTAAGCGAACTGAATGATGTAGGAGTCTTGGACTATCTGGACATGGTATTTAGAGCCTTCTAAAGAGACTGAAGAAGTCTCGTCGCGATCCAAGATGCACAAAAACCGTGCAGCGCTAAACCATTAAATTCTTCCCCATTATCTGGAAAATCGTCACTCATCAACTTCGTGGATTAATGAAAATGTCTTCAAAGTGAAGCCGCTCCTGGACTTTGACTGGCGTACAAATATTTGTTTGATTATTGATGAGTTTTGGAGCGTCCTGAAAATTACTGTCGAAGATTTGGATATGAGAAAGCTGCACAAAGTTAGTTGAACCGGTTAAATAAATAGTTCTTGGATAAACAGATCGTAATAAAGGCTGTCTAAAGGATGTTTGAATAGAGCTGTATTTTTTAAAATTTTAAGAATTTTGTACTTTCTTAAAATTTTAAGAGAATATTTAAGATCCAATAATTTCAAAAATGAACTAAAATTAGATGAGAGAATTTCATCTTAAGGAGATTTTATGGATGGTATTGTAAATTTATATTTTGGAGCTTATAAAAAAGTCAAATATTATGCATCCTTTAAAAATAATTTTAAAAGGTAAACAGATCGTACCAAAGTCAAGCTTCACACGATAAAGGACATCGTAATAGAGCTACGTTTGTAATATTTGAAGAAGTATAATTAGCAAATATTCAAGATCAAATAATTATCAGAAGTAACTAAAAGCAGATGAGAGACCCACTTAAGAAGATTTTATGGATGGTTTTATAAATTTAAGGAAGGGAGCTTATATAAAAGTAATAAATTCATTCAACTCAAATCTGTCTAGAATGAAACATTTTCTTTGAAAATTTTTTTACGAATAAGCACTACTAAAAAAAATGGCGGACGTAAAGTCGGGCGCGGACGACTTTAGGATACCCTGTACCACTAGCTTGTAATAAAGTCCGATTTCTTCACAAAAAACCAAATACAGAAGAATTTTTAAGCAAACATTTTTTTTTTGACCGATCGTTCCTATGGGAGCTATATGATATAGTCAGCCGATTTCAATAAAATTTGACACAGTGCTTAAATACCTTAAAACAGATATGAATGCCAAATTTATTTCAAATATCTTTACAAACAAACAAAACACATCGAATTTTGTATAAAAAACGTGTTTTTGGACCGATTGGTCCTATGGGAGCTATATGATCTAGTCAAACGATTTGGATTAAATTTGGTACAGTGCTTAGGAACTATAAAACACTCACGAATGTCAAATTTGGTCCCAATATCTTAACAAACAAACGAAACACAGCAAATTTTGTTAAAAAATCGATTTTTGGAAGATCGGACCTATGGGAGCTATATGATATAGTCAACCGATTTTGTTCAAATTTGGCACATTGCTTAAATGGTCTAAAAAATTTCCAAACGCCAAATCTGGTTAGGATATCTTTATTAAACAACGAAATATAGCGAATTTTTCTTTAAAAAAGTTATTTTGGCCGATCGGTCCTATGGGAGCTATATGATATAGTCAACCGATTTCGATCAAATTTGGTACAGTGATTCGGAACTATAAAAAACTTTCGAATACCAAATTTCGTTACGATATCTTCATAAACAAATAAATTATTCATCTAAAACGCTTTTTTTTTGTCGAGGTCGTCTCAAACACCCCCATGGGAGCTATATAATTTATCCCCGATATCAAAAAAATAAAATAAACTTGCTTCCTATGGAATAATATGGGATCTAATGTGAAAGTTTGGTAACTCTAGCTCTTACCATCTCTGAGATCTAGGCGTTCACACGGACGGACAGACGGACAGACGGACAGACGGACATGGGTATATCGACTTCTCTATTCACCCTGATCATATATTAGGTAACTTTGGGGTGTCTCCGACGTCTCCTTCTATATGTTACATACATTTTCGGCTTGCACAAACTTAATATACCCTTGGACCATACGGTACAGGGTATAAATATGCATTAAAATTTAAAAAAAAATGGAAAAAGTCTATAATCGTAATGATACCGAAGCCAGGTAAAGACAAGTCGCAGCCATCTTCGTACAGGCCAATAAGTTTGCTATCGTGCATGTCAAAATTATTTGAAAAGCTGCTTTTGGTGCGCATCGCACCTTATTTGAGGGCTCACAACATAATTCCAGCTCATCAATTTGGTTTTCGAGAAAGCCACGGAACTATCGAGCAGGTAAACCGCATAACGTCAGAGATCCGTACTGCGTTTGAACGTCGGGAATATCGCACGGCAATATTCCTCGATGTTGCCCAAGCATTTGACCGAGTTTGGCTTGACGGCCTCATGTACAAAATCAAACTATTGCTCCCTGGGAATACCCACAAGATTCTTGAGTCATACCTATACAACAGAGTATTCTCAGTGAGATGCAACGCTACCACGTCGGACGATTATGCCATAAAAGCGGGAGTGCACAAGGCAGCGTGCTTAGACCAACATTATACGTCTTATACACTGCAGACATTCCAACAAGCCAGCGATTGACAACCTCCACATTTGCCGATGATACTGCGACTCTTAGTCGCTCCAAATGCCCATTCCAAGCAACCTCAAATCTTTCTGTTAATCTGGAGGCCATAGAGAAATGGCAGAGATTGGCGTATCGGAATAAATGAACAAAAATGCAAACAAGTAACGTTTACTCTAAACAGACGAACTTGCCCGCCTTTGGTACTGAACAACACGCAAATTCCACAAGCTGATGAAGTAACTTATCTTGGCGTCCACCTCGATAGGCGACTCACTTGGCGAAAGCATATTGAGGCCAAGAAAGTTCATTTAAAACTAAAAGCTAGCAGTC
The DNA here is from genome assembly GCA_037043745.1 of Chymomyza amoena. Taxonomy (NCBI): domain Eukaryota; kingdom Metazoa; phylum Arthropoda; class Insecta; order Diptera; family Drosophilidae; genus Chymomyza; species Chymomyza amoena. The sequence continues at coordinate 64,897 of JBAMAX010000231.1, forward strand.
TCCATTGGCTATTATGTATTCGATCTCCCCTTTGTCTGGACTATAAGGTCTTACTCTACAACTCAACTATAAAGCCAATCTGGACCTATGGCTCTCAGCTATGGGGGAACGCAAGCAGCAGCAACATAGATATTATACAGCGAGCTCAATCCAAGATCTTGAGAACTATCACTGGGGCACCATGGTATATTCGAAACGAGCACATCCACAAAGATCTTAATATTCTGTCAGTTAAAAATGAAGTAGCGCAGCAAAAAGCAAACTACAACATTAAACTCTCGACGCACCCAAACTATCTAGCAAGAAGCTTAACCAGAGTTAGTAGCCGAACCCGACTCAGGCGAAATGATCTTCCAACCCAGCAATAAATCATCAGGGCCCTGCAAACCAAATACAGTCACACCAGACTGTTAGTCAAGTTATTATAATAAGATTTGAACACTTATTGTTAGTCTCTATTCGAGAAGATTTAATAAATAAAGTAGATATGTAAAAAAAAAAAAAAATTTTAAAGAAAAATATACTTATTAAATATCTACAAATTTAGTTGGGGATTTTCCTAAGCTTAGAACTTACGTCTATTTTAACAGGTTTTTTTTCCCTTGTTAAAACGGATTTAATTGTTTAAAGCAATAAAAAAAATAAAAATATTTTTTACATAAGTTTCATTATATGGTTTATTTATTTATTTTTATTTTTTTAATTAAAAACCTTTTTCATTTTATTTGTATATAGAGAACAATTTATGTACTAAAAAGCTTTAAGACACTAGTAAAATATTTCATCATTTCTTCACATATATTTTTTTTTTTATTATTTTCTTTTAATATATAGTTATATAAATATTTGTATGTATTTTGTGTTGCTTCTTCAAGGAAACCCTACTAAAATTTAAGTACACTTTTTGTTTTGCCAACTTAAAAAATAATTTTCTATATTTTATTTAATTTTTTTTGTAAAACTTGCGACTATTCCAAATTGTTAAAACTCCAATCAATTAATATTTTTTTTAAAATTAAATTTAATTTTATGACATAGTTTATAACTACTAATGACTACAAATTGTGCTGCCATAGTTAAAAGTATTTCATAAGAAATTAATTTGCAAAATAAACGTTAAAAAACTTATCATTTAAGTTTAAATGTGCTTTAGCTTAAAATTTAAAAAAAACTAGCTTTAAGTTTTTGTGTATTTTGTGTATTTTGCACATCTTAGGTATTTTTCATTTTTTTTTTATGTTTAGCAGACTTTTCTACTTTTGAATGTTTCTTTCAGAACTGAATTTAGAATGTTAAGTGCTAAAAACTAAAGCCCACTATTCAAGCTGTAAGTGTGCAAAATTTTTAAAAACTAAAAAATATTTATGTTTTTTTTTTTTTTAATTGTGATACAACATTTTAATTTGTGCTTTGTTTGCTAAAATTAATATAAAATATGCCATTTTTTTAAAGCATTTCCATTTTTTGACTTTTTTTTAGTTTAAAGTTTTTGTTTTTGCTTAACTATTTGGCTTTGAAAATACTTTACTTTTACTAAGTTTTTATTTTTTTTTTTATTTAATTTAGTTTAGTTTGCTGACTTTTTTTTTTTTTGGTCATAATGCACTTAGTAATTGTTCAGCAAAAGTGATTACAACAACAATGCCACTTTTTTTTTTTTGTTTAATAATTTACTATTTTCTTTGGTTTTTGCAACAACAACAAAAACATTTAATTGGTCCTTTGGTTTCAAAACTTTGCTAATTAAAAAATGAACTAGTTACCCGAGTTTACAAATTTTTTGAAAAATTTTTGTAGCTTATACAACACTGTTGAATTATTTTCGTATTAAAATCTATTCTGAAAACGATAACCTATTCGATTTTTTTTACAACATCTTGAGAGATCTTAAGATATTTTGTTTTAAACTCAAATCCATTTGTTTTAGAGCAAAATTTTGTTATCGACTGCTTTCGTTTTCAGCACAATATTTTACTACAAAAATAATCAAAAAGTTTTGAGTTTATTTTTCACTGTATTTCTATACACTTTATCGAAGTTATAAAGTGGGAAAAATTTTGTAGTCTATTTTTTAGGTGATTTTAATAGGGTTTTGCTGCATCCTTGGAACGTTTCAGTTGCACCTTCAAGCGTTTTGTGCCTATTTGAAAGCCATGCATGGCTTGAATGGCCGCATTGGCCGAATGCGGATTATCGTAGGAGACAAAGCCAAAGCATTTCGATAGATTTGTTTGCTTATCGATAAACACCTTGGCCGAGAGAACATTGCCAAAGGGTAGAAATGTGGATGCGAGATCGGTGTCTATAAACTCCTGAGGTAGATGATAGATAAACAGATTACTGCCCTCGGGACCTGCAAAAAATAAGGAGTTTAAATTTATTTGTGTCTTTATAGCGATAACGATAACAATAACTTACCCTCGATTTGCTTGCCTGCTACTCCTGCTGCAGCTGCCTGCAAGGCGCTGGCATTGAGAGGCGTGGCTGCTGGATAGGCGGCAGCTGCATTGGCACCATTTGTCAAAGGACTCAGCGTGGGCGCATAGGCATCGGCAGTTGGAGGCCCTAAAGGCAAAATGGAGTGAAATATTTAGTTTCAAATGATATACAAATATTTAAACATGGGACTAGTTTGGTTTATGAATGGTTTTTGTTGTTGTTGTTGTACTCTATTAAGTCTTGGGTTTTTTAAAAACAAATTTTACGGCAAACATTTACACATACGTACACAGACATACAAATACACACATACAAACATGTACAGATATAACAAGTAACATATACGAATATTTTCTATTCGTGTTTAAATACCTGAAAGGGGGGAGAGGTGTGAAGATTCCAAGTAGAAACAAGTTAAATCGCTTTGTTTTAATTTAATTGGGGTTACTTTTTTCTCAAAGGTCTTCAAAAAAACATTTGTTATAGGCTTACTAAGATAGGAACTTTTCTTATAATATTGAATATGTTGCAGTCTTATTTTGTTTACGAAAGAAAAAAAAACAATTTGAGATTTGGAAAACGGTTTCGAGATCTAAATATTTAATATTCGAGTAAAAATAGCCGAATATCCGAATTGACACCCGAATATTTTATATTCGAGTAAAAATATCCGAATATCCGAATTGAGATCCGAATAACTTTATATTCGGGTGCAAGTACCTGAAGAGGGATTAAAGTTGAAGATTCCAACTAGAAACGTCAGTTGCTTAGTTTAATTTTATGTTCGGATAACTTTTTTTCTTAAATAGTATAATGAAAAAAATGGTAAAAATTTGGAAAGCTTTTTTTAGCTCTTATAAATAAATGTTGGAACTTGTCATCCGAACTGCACCTACGTAATATTATAAATATTGCCGTGTTTTTTGTTTAAAATAAAAGCAGTGCGATTTGGATAACGGTTTCCATATGCGAATATTTTATATTCGAGTAAATATACCTAAAGAGCGAAAGAAGTTGAAGATTCCAACTAGAAACGATTAAAGCTTAAGGGGCACACCTAGTGTGAAATTTTCAAAAAAATTTTTTTTTTCCCATATTTCGATAGGTTATACCTTTAAAAATAACATACTAAAATTTAAAATCGATATCTTAAATAGTTTTTGAGTTACAGCCATTTAAGGGGCACACCTAGTGTGACAACCTAGAAAAAGGTAATTTCTGTGAATTAAAAAAAAAACTAGTGAATCCATATATTTAAAATTTTGAGGGTATATTTATACATGTTTTGAGAATAAACAGTAAAATTTTTGAAATAAAATATTAAATATTTTTGAAAAGACACGCGATCTCCGGCGGCGCCTAAAAAAAAAGGTCCTCCACTGCTGGAGTGATTGCAGCCTTCTCCGTTGATAAAACATAAAAACAAAAAATTCTCGTTAAACTAAAACATATTGTCTGTACGATGAACCTCGGGCGAACAAAAAAATCGAAAATTGACAAAATGGCGGCATGTTGAAAAAAAAGTAAAATTTTTCCCAAAGTTTTGGTCGTTTTTGGCCTGCCAAATTTGATCAGATCAAAAAACTGGAGGTTCATCGTATGGAGAACTATATAGAGGAGATGCAAAAAAATTTGATAGCGATCGGATCATTTCTCTTCGAGTAATCACTCCAGCAAATTCGAAAAATGCTGTTTCGAGAAAACGCGTTTAAAGATAAAATGATAGTTTTTTTTTTGGCGCCGCCTGAGATCGCGTGTCATTTCAAAATATTTAATATTTTATTTCAAAAATTTTACTGTGTATTCTCAAAATATGTATAGATATACCCTCAAAATTTTAAATAGATGGATTCACTAGTTTTTTTTTATTAATTCCCAAAAATGGCCTTTTTTTAGGCTGTCACACTAGGTGTGCCACTTAAGCTTCCCGAATTTTAATATTTATGGAACCCTCGTTTATGCCATTTATTGCTTTGTTTGTTTTTCCCACACTTCCTGCTCTTGATTTTAGGATTTAGGATGATTTTAAAGCGCGCGCGACTTAGAAGCGGTTAAAACGCGCACGACTTAGATGCGTTTAAAACGCGCGTGACTTAGGTGCGATGAATAAGCTTTATTTGTATGATTATAGATCGCTTCCAAAAATCCATTCGTACACAAACAGCTTTTATTTTTTCTCGACCAAAGCTAAAAGAACCTCCGCTTAAATTTTTGCACTTATTTTAAAAATTGTTGAACCTTTAATACTCCTGCCCCGAACTAGTTCCAAAGCCATATCGCCATGGAAATATTACCCTAACTGCTTTTGACTTAAACGTCCTTCAGTTTATTTCATTTTATTTTATTTTCGGTTTACTGGTTTTCTCAAATGAAAAAAAAGTATAAATTAACGAAGCTTTGGAACTTTTTCTTATAAACTTCGTAAACGTAATATTTTAAAAATTTTAGTCGTTTTTTGTTAAAAAAATCTTTGCACTTTAGAAAACGTTTTCGAGATCCAAATATTTTATAATTGAATAAAAATATCTGAAGAGAGAGAGAGAGAAGATTCCTTTCCATTTTTATAAATTTCCTAAATACTTTGGAACATTTTCTTTAGCTTTAATTAATAGCAGTCTTTTTTTAATTTCGGAAAACACTTTCTAGATCAGAATATTTTAATTAGCTTAGTTTTAATTTATTTTATTAATATTTTATTTTTTTTTAAATTTAGAAAACTTTGGAAGATACTCCTTAGCATCAAAATATGGAAACTTGTCATAAAAATTGTATACGTATTATTCTAAATATAAATAAAATAAAAATAAATCTTTACGAAAGAAAGAAAACACTGCGACTAGAACCCTTTCAAGATAGTTTATTTTCAATATTTTAATAGCATATTTGTTAAGCTTCAATGTATTTCAAACTTTCATATACGGCGTATGCGTACATGTTGTATATTTGTTCTCATTCTTCGAAAAACTCTTTCGTGTTTTGGAAAACACTTTCGACACCCTTTATTGAATATTTGTGTACACTTTTTTTAAACTTCAGTTTGTTTGAAACTGTCATACAAGACGTATATACCATACATTGAAGACTTTTTATGCTTTTAACGAATAGTTTTTTACAATTTAGAAAACAATTTTGATATCCTTTTTTTTAAATATTAGAGAAAAGTCTTACTTAAGCTTCAATATGTGTGTTGCGTCGCTAAAGAGCAATATTCCGCCACGCGTCGACTGTTCCAATAATTCCTACTAAGTTGCTTGTCAGTAGCAATTTCAGTAACGGATCTTTTGCACTGAGTGTTTGTCTCGCTCGCACCTGTATAAAATGCGGCTTGAGCCAGCCGCATGCTGGACTGTAGCAGCTACTGCAATAGCTTCTGACTGACAAGCTACCCAGTAGGAATTATTGGAACAGTCGGCGCGTTGCACACATATTAAAGCTTAAGTAAGACTTTTCACTGATATATTAAAAAAAATAAAAACAAATCTACAACATATACAATATTAACTATACGACGTATATGACAGGCTCAAATCAGTTAGTGAGAAAACTTGATTGAGGGAGCACCGCATCGAGGCGCAGGCAAACCACAAGTGTAAGTAGTAGAAAAATAATGTTTTATAAAATGAATTTAATTGAAATTGATTATGAAATAAAGATTTCAGTCTCCGGGTTCCCCGAGTTGCTCGAATCCCCGATTCCCTGGGCACAACTTGAATATATAAAAAAGGACTTGTGGACCACACTGGCGCCGCGGTCGAGACACCACTCAACAATGCGAAATACGGCCATATGCTGCGTATACTTAATAATTTCTCTCATTTTATTTATTATGTAGATTTCTTATATTTACTGCGTATTCTTAATATTTTGTTACCTCATGTAATTATTAAATTTTATTGTATGTTAAATTATTGCTTTCATGCTATGGAATCCAATTTTGCAACACTTTAGAAATTATTTTTATGTTAAAAAACATGTTTGCTGGGCAACAACACCCAGAAACGTGAAAACAATACGCCAGGTTGAGTTAGCGCATATGGGAAAATGTTTTTTTATATTTTTTTCATTTTCTTTATATTTCCTTTGTTCCTTGGTTATATTTCGTTTTCGCCTTTTGTTCTTATATTATTAAATTGTATATGCTTGTGTTTGTTGTTGCCTTCCTTCGCTGCCCTTAAAACCAAGTTCGCCCACTTTTTAATTGAGCTGCCTTGAGTTTTATTTTTATTTTTATATATTTTTTTATATATATCTGTGCTCTGCTTTGTTGCACATAAAGCACTCTTATCCTGTAAAAAATTCGTAAAATACATAACACCATTTTGAATCTGGTTTTTATGTTGCCAAGTTTTATATTTCATCCAATTTTATGTGCAGCCCATAAAAAATTCAACAAAAATAATTTTTTTTATATACATAAAATATTGCAAAAAAATTGTTTTGCATTCATTTATGTTGATATTTTTGTTGTGGCATTTATGCAAATTAATTTTTATGCATGTAATAATAAAAATAAACAAAAATCTCTCTAATCAGCAATTGATTTGTTAAAATGATTGAATAGTTAACACTTTTTTTTTATATTGCCATTTTAAAATTGATAGCTCTAATTTTTTATGCACATATTTTGTTTTAGATTTTTTTAACAGCTTTTAATTTTTTTTAAATTGTTTGATTTTGTAACTGAACCATTTAGTCTATAAAAAGCTAAAATTCATGCATATGATATAGAAAAAAATCGCGTAAAAGTCATTGAATTTAAAAATGTATTGACTAGCTGCTAAAATTCCAGCATAATAAATATTTAAATTTTATTCCAGCCTTAACATGAATAAATTTGTTTAAAATGATTTAATAGTCAGCTACAAAGTAAAGGAAAAAACAAAATGGCGTATATATAACATATTATGTAGTCCTGCGCAAATAATTCATCATACAATTTGAAGCAACAAATTAGCTGAAATTATTTTTTAAGTTTATTTTTCTTAAGCTTTTTAATTTTTCTGTGGAAAGTTTTTTTTGTATGATCAATATTAGAATTTTTTTTAAAAAATTTTTAGCAGCTATTCTATGGAAATTTTTCTAGCTGCCTTTAAATTTTGATGATTTTCATTTCAGAAAGATTTAGCTTTCATGTAAATATTAAGCGGCTGTTGCTGCCATTTTTCCGCATATTGTTGTTGACTCTTTGTTGTTGTTTTTCCCTGCCGTGCTATGCAATCAATGCGGCATTGTATTCAGTTTTTCTTTTAGCTTTTCTATTTACTGTCAGCTGCATTGATTCGATATGCTTCTTCTTTGTTGTTTTTTTCTAAAAACTGTTTTCCAACGATATTGTTTGACGCGAAATTGTTGTAGATTTGTTTTTGTTTCGTTGGAAAATGGAGGTATGCACTGCATAGAACATGAAGCTACTTCTTTTTTATTGACTTGACGGCAACATGGCGTATACGCAATAATGCATCAATATGAATTAGAAAATGGCGAAAAGGCAAAAATGCAAAAAGGCGCTTTAGAGAGCGCATATCAATTTTTAATTAAAAACATAAATGGCTGGAAAGGAGTTTTTAAAAGTTGGTGAGGTTGTTATAGCCTATGCCCTAGGGAAATATATTTTTTTGCAGTATGTGAATATGCTAGAAGAAAATAAGTCTGCAGGTGAAGCAGATTTTCATATTTTGCTGCCATTTTGCTTAGATTTTTTGTGCAATTTATACGTCTTTGTGAGTTTAGATCGAAACTAATAAAAACCATATTCGTAGTTGAAAATATTTAAGTATCTACCAATTGTGCGTATAAGTAAGTTTTTACTTTAATTTTTTATACTAAAAGATCTTGCACAAGTACGAGCGTGGATTGATAAGTTTCCGGCCTGACCAAGAGATGGCGCCACTAGGCCTACCTTGAGGTGGCGTTCTATAGTACCATCCTTAGATAGCTTGTAGCTATAGTTTCAGCCCGATCACCATGTTAGTTTAGATTTGAGAGCCCACTGAACAAGACGCCTCTGTGTTTTTTTGCTAACAGTCGACCAAAAATTGATTCGAAAAACATTTCTACCGCCAATTTGACGTTGTAGAAGCGTAATCCAAGCGAATTTTGCGTCGATTCATAACCGTTGACGAAACTTGTGTCCACCACTACACTCCTGAAACCAAAGAACAGTCTAAACAGTGGATTGGACCAGGGGAACCAACTCCAAAGAAGGCAAAAACCATTTTTTCAGCGAACAAGGTTATGGCTACTGTTTTTTGGGATGCAAGAGGTATTATATACATTGATTACCTTGAAAAGGGTAAAACTATCACTGGTCAATACTACGCAGACTTATTGCAACGTTTGAGCCACGAGGTGAAAATTAAACGACCTCATCTGGCGAAGAAAATGACCTTGTTTCATCACGATAACGCACCAGCGCACAAGTCAATCGTTGCGATGGCTAAAATCAACGATCTGAAGTTTGAATTGATGCCACACCCTCCCTACTCTCCAGACCTAGCCCCGAGTGACTATTATCTGTTTCCTAACCTCAAAAAATAGCTTGGCGGTAAGAGATTTGCGGACAATGAAGAAGTAATCGAAGCTGTAAATGGGTATTTTGAGGAGCTTGACGAATCAGTCTATAGAGATGGCATTACTAGACTAGAACACCGCTATGAGAAATGTATCAGCCCTGGAGGAGATTATGTTGAGAAATAAAAAAAAAAATTATTAAAAACGTTGTTCTTCTTGGTCAGGCCGGAAACTTATCAATCCACTCTCATATTTCTGTTCCGGTACAACAATTTACTTTAGAAATTTAAGAATTTCGATTAACTATATACCAAATGACATTGGTTATCAATTCCAACATTTGAAGCATATTTTTAATGCAATTATTTCGCGTTTTTTACTATCAAGTTATGAAAGTCGATGGTTCAGTGTCCTAAACTAAAATGTTTTCTGAAGCCTATCGATTAAATATATTCGATGAACTATATACGAAGACGATTTCGACATTTGAAACATATTATTGATAAATTTTTTGTAGTTTTTAATTGAATTTTTTGAAACTCTATGGCTTAGTGTCATAAAGTGTAAGGTTTTCGAAGGCTTTTCGATTAAATTTAATCGATTAATTGTATACTAAGTAAAATTGGTTATCAATTTCGGCTTTTGAATCATATTATTAATGCATTTTTTTTGTTGCTTTTTTACTTTCAAGTTTCGAAATTCTCAGTATTATAAAAATAAATTTTTCCAACATTTTTTTTTCAGAATTCGAAGGTAAAAATTTAATAATCACTTTATTATTAGTGTTAACTTTGTCGGGCAGAAATGCAAAATTGTACAGCAACAACCTACACAAAAAAATTTTGCCCGACCCAGACCCTTGACTTCGAATAAAAGGTAACTTTTGTTCAAAAACTTTGTAAAAAGCGCCAGTGTGTACATATTTCTTGCAGCTTTTGCTTTAGGTTTTATTTAGTGCTAATGGTCAGATAGAAAACGAAAAAGATGTCTCCAAACTATCGCCAAAAAATCTTGAATCTTTAAAAATTTAAACTTAATATTAAAAAAAAAAATAATTTCCAAAACTATTTCAAGTTTTTTTCTTAGAAAAAAGGCTGATTACAGGTCTGCAAAATCCGGGATCCTGTCAGTTGTTGGAAAGCTATTGGTCATTTTTGAAATAATTTGAATTCAAAAATCATCTCGTCAGGATTTTGAGATATTTGAGGTTACATACCCAAGAAAATTTGTTTTTTCGTACTTTTGAGGTTATGTACAGGGCGCACAAAATTTTTGGTCTGATTCCAGTTACATCATTTAGTACCACTCTTATCCTTTAATTTAAGAGTTCAAGAGATAAATTCCGCAAATTTTCGCAAAGTTATGGCTATTCGAAACTACGACATTTTTCACGTACACAGCCTCAAGTATCTCAAAGTCCTTACATGCTAGGCCAATTAGGACCTCGGATTCTGATGGTACGCAGCAATTGGAAATTACCCTAAGCTTTTCAACAACTAAACCATGCTGACCTGTGTTATTGTTGCTCACCCTGGGACTTTTGTCTTTAGTCGGGCACATCTGCTTTTCAACATTTTAAGAAAACAAAGTGAACAAGGATATTTTAAAAAATTTTTCTTTTTTTGGTATTTTTATTTAAAAGTTGTCAGCCCATTTATGGCTCAAAGAAATTAAACTGAAAGTTTTGATAGGCTTCTATAAATAAAAAAAAATAAGTAAGAAATTTTCCATATCGTATAATGTAGGACGACATTATGTACATTTCTCAGATAAAAAGCTTATCTCTGTAAATAATATTGTTCTCATTCCTTAAGAAAATTTGTAATTTAAGGGAATAAGGCAATAAATAAAATAAAAAAGATGGCGTACGTCAAAGTTGGGCTCGGACGACTTTGGGATACCCCAAAAACAGACTAATTTTTAACCAAAAATGTTCTTTTGACCGATCGTTCCTTTGGGAGCTATATGATGTAGTCAACCGATTTAAATAAAATTTTGTACAGTGCTTGAGAACTGTAAAAAGCTACCGAGTGCCAAATTTAATACTGAAATTTGTACAAAAATCAATCATATATGAGATCTATATAATATAGTCAATCGATTTTGCCAAAATTTGGTTCAGTGCTTGGTAACTCTAAATAAATCTACAAACAAACGATTTATTGATCTAAAACTTTTGGTTTTTTTTCGAGGTCCTCTGAAAAACTCCTATGGGAGCTATATAATATAGCACCGATATAAAAAAAAAAAAAATAAACTTGTCTCTTATGGAATAATAAGGGATCTAATGTGAAAGTTTGGTTACTCTAGCTCTTACCATCTCTGAGATTTAGGCGTTCAAACAGACAGAAGGATGGACGGACGGACTTACATGGGTAGTCTTCTGATCATACTTTAGGTATCTTTAGGGGGTCTCCGATGATTCCTTCGGTATGTTACATACATTTTGGCTTGCTCAAACTTAATATACCCTTTGTACAATGCGGTACAGGGTATACAAAAAAAGTAAATCGTGAGAAGATTTTGATAGTAAGGTAACATTTAGAGACCCAACTAATTTTTTTGTTGGCTCAACTTCTTAACGTAAGTACTTAAGATTAGTGATAAACTTTCTAACTACTTAAGTTAGGAATCATAGGAACTCGGTTAGAATTTATAGAAACTGCTGTGAAACTGCTTGTTAGACTAATAATTACAAGCAGCTTGAATTTAGTAAAGTAACGCGGAATAAATTTTATTTGGAAGTAAAGGGTATAGAATACTATTGCTTTATATACGAATTTTTAAATTATAATTTTAATGAGGAGTTTTTTTTTTATACATATCAAATTTAATAATAAATAAAAATATTTGCTCAAAGTTTATTTTATGAGCATTTGGACGGCTGGGTAATTTTCTTTAAGTTGGGCGGAGAGAATTATGCGTGTTCGAAGAGGGAGGAGGGGCAATGTAGGTAGCTTTCGCTTTTATGTATTTGTGTAGAACGTAAAAGTTGGCAGGCGGTTGATTAATTAATATATTTGTTTTTTTTTTAGTCAGAGGTAGCGCATGCAGCGGCACAATGTATGTGAGTGTATGTAAGTGTGTGGGTCTATACAATTGTGAGAGGAAGAGCGTGCAGTGTTTTAAGAGAGTGAGAGACGCAGGAAGTGCGGCCTGGTTAGTGGATACAAACACAAACAAAACGTGTAAAGAGACAAACATACAAAAAGACTTAAAGAAGAGAGACAACTGCTGCAGTTGTTTGTAGTTGTTGTTAGTTATTGGTATAGTTATTGTTATTGTTGGTACTTACAAAGAGTGCTCAACGTGAGCGTAGGATTGTGCTGCGGCGGCAGCGAAGCTGCGCTCATCAGCTGTGCCATGCTCAGCTGATGTGCATGATGTGCATTGGCAGAGGCCAGCAGCTGTTGTCCGCTGGGGGAGGAGGCATAGGCCTGAGCCTGACGTTGATATTGTGCTGCCGCGGCGACTGCTGCTGCACTGTTGTTGTTGGTGTTGCTACTGAGGTGATTGTTGTTGCTGTTGTTGTGGTTGTTGTTGTTGTGACTGGTTGTATGGCTGCTGCTGATGTGCTGCTGCTGATGGGTTGGCGTTGCCAGCATGTTGGGATTGCCATTTAATGCCGCCAGTGTTACCAGATTCTGCATAGACATGGATGGACCGGAGAGCAGTCCAGTGTTAGCAGCATGCCCGGCGGCAGTGTACCCGCCGCCGTGTGATGCGCCGCCAAGTGGGTGTGACTGTGATGCGCCTGTGGCTGCTGCTGCGGCGGCTGCGGCTGCAACGTTGGTAGTCGATAAAGTTGCTGCGGCTGCGGCGGATGATGCACCGTGTTGGCTGTGGTGGGCACTGTTATCCGGTGGGTGGAAATTTAGTCCTGATTTCATTTTCCATAATTTTTTTTTTTTTTTGTAACAGTTTTTTGAGTTTTGGTTTATGGTTTTAAGGTTTGGTTGAGTTGGTTGATTTGATTGATTGTTTTTTTTTTTACATGACCACAGAGTCAATCATAGACATACCAAAAAATGTTCAACGAATATTTATATATATAAAAAACATAGAAGAAAACACACACCCAATTGGATTATTTACATTTACAAAAAATTAAAAAAAATTAATTTGATTTAAATTGCATTTTTCGTATTGTTTTTTTTTTTTGTAATTTATGTAAATTTTGTAACAAACAACATAAAAATCATAAAAACAAAAATAAAAATAGACAAAACAATAAATAAACTAACAAAAACAAATGAAATTTAAACCAAAAAGGAATATAATTTATATATAATTAAATGAAATTAAATAAATTGCATACAAATTAAGTAAAAGAAATAAAAAATTAAAAATGCAGTACAAGAAAATGATGCTGGTTTGTTGGATTTGGTTGGATTATAGAAAGCATTATTATTAGATTTAAGGAATAGATTTTTTATTAAAATTTTTATAACTTTTTTAAAGTAAAACAATATTTTTCTTGATTCACCCTACATTTTATACAATAAACCACTAAAAATCCAAAATTTTCACTTGAATTAAAATTTTGTTATATATTTTATTTATTTAAATTTTCAGAGCTCACTTTTTAACCCATTTACAAATGATTTTTGTATATAAAAAAATGCTGGAAAATAATTTTTATCATTCACAACAAATCTAATCCCTTGTCTATTATCATTATCCTTCAGCTTATATATAATTTTCTAAACCATCCTAATACTCTTTAAATCATATTAAAATTTGGCTAACTAACCTCTCTCGACTCTTTTTTTTTTATATATATTAGATTATTAAAATTATTTTTAGATAGTTTTAATATTTATAGATTATTTAATATTTCTGCAATATATTTTTTATGGGGGTAACGTCTAATAACAATTTCCATCCCAGCGAAACCCTCAAGCCAACATTTAAGCAAACATTTTGTTACACTGCTATAAAAAATAAAATAACTTAAAATTTGATAAAAATAAAAAAGAAAAATTGTATAATTTCAATGCATGAACATAAATGCCAATAAAATACATAAATATAAAATGCAGTTAGACATAAATATAAATATTATATAAATATATTAAAATTAAAAAAATTGCATTTGCAGTTGATTCAATGTAAGGGCGGCTGTTCAGGTGTAAAAAGGCAAGGCTGGCTATGATTTTTTTTAACTGATTAGTTTGGCTGATTTCTTGCAGTGTACTTGGCTGCGCTGGCGTATACTTAATTAGTGGCAAATGATTTTTTTTTTAAGCGGCACGTCTACACAAAAACAAATTCTGAGAGCACAAGAGTTCTGTGTCTTTGTGTTGTTGTTGGGTGTGTGGTTGTATTGGTGTGCTAGAGTGTGTGTGTAAAGGATATCGATAGCCTACGACAAGATGAACACAAAGACATTGTAGGACATTTAACATACAGGCAATCAACATGTAAAAAAAAATAGAGGATTTTTCATTTTCAGTAACTATTCGACTTAGCCTAGAACTATTTGAATGAGCTGTAAGTTGTATCTGTCTGACTGCTTGAGAGTGTGTGCGTGTGTGTTCTTGTGTGTGTAAGTAAGTGTGTGGCAGTGTTACCATAATAAAGTTGCATATATGGCCTAAAGCAACGCTTTGTGTTACCTTAACTAAGCATAAAAGGCAACCTGCCACATTTGCCTTTACTTTTTGTTTACGTGCCCCAAAAGCCCCAAAGCTATTGGTCTGGGTTGCTTTTTAGTATGCTGCATGTGGCAAGTTGTACTTTGGGCTGCTCAAGACGTTTGTAACGAGATGAGGAAAGTATCTCAGGCTCAAGGTATTGCTTGAGTAGCTGTCTGATTAGTTTTTTTTTAAACCTTAAGCTTTTAAGAAAAATTAAAATTTATTATTAATAAGTGAGCTTATTTTCCAGTTTTGGTCGATTTTTCAACTTCTCAAGCTGTAAAGCTTTGGAAAGCTAGTTAAAGAATTTTTTGCTTAATATGCAATCAATATTCCACGCAACTGTTAAACATTTGACTAAGCTTCTAAGTTCCATAAAAAATGTTTGAAACAGTGTGACCAGATTTGGAATTTTTTACATATTGTACTATCTTTTGTGTCGAGTGTATCCCAAATTAAATTATTTACCGTTTTTTTGACTAAGCTTCTAGATCAAGAAAAAAAAGTTTAATCAGTGTGACCAGATTTCCCCAACTACAAAGCTGGCCAACGAATTTTGTTCTTTATATGGAAACAGTATTCCATACATCTGTGAAATGTTTGACTAAACTTTTAAGTTCCATAAAAAAATGGTGAATCAGTGTGACCAGATTTTGAAAGTTTTAAATACATTATTTTTTGTCGAGAGTATCCCAAATTAAATTATTTTAAGTTTTTTTGACTAAGCTTCTAAGATCCAAAAAAAAGTTTTTAATCAGAGTGACCAAATTTCTCCAACTGCACAGCTTTTCAAATATTTTTTTGCTTTGTATATAAATAATATTCCATGCATCTGTTAAACATTTGACTAAGATTCTTAGTTTCATAAAAAAAATTTTAGTCAGTGTGACCAGATTTTGAATTTTGTAAATACGTTACTTTAGTTCGAGAGTAAAATATAGTAAAATCATTTCCATTTTCTAAGTTCGATTTAAATTTTTTTAATCAGTGCACTATGGGGCAAACGACCACTTTATCTGGCCAAAACCCATTTTCTAAAAGTCGTTAAAAAATTTTTTTTTAACCTCAATGCATTTTAGAAACATAAATCTGTAATGTTACGTACCAAAAATTTTAACAGATCGCGCCGCTGTTATGTTATTAGCTGTCAAAAACAGCTGTTCATAAATAAAAACAGGTGCTTGTCAAATGTCATTTTTTTGCATGCAGCTTAAAACTGCTACAATAGACTACCTAAGCAACAGAAGTGAAATTTTGAAGATGCAGCTTAACAAGAGTGGTTTGTATCATGTGTTTGTGAATTTGAATTGCTTAAATTAATTGTGCCGTTCTCCTAATTGAGTGTAATTGCTAACCATTCAACAAGCAAAAAATTGTAACAAAAATGAGATTTCAAATAGAGCTACAAAATGAGTAGAGCTCTTTCGGCCAATAGAGTTTGTTGTTTGTGTTAGTATATTCCATCATCTTTCAAATGCATGTTATATTAAAGTGCAATTTTCCGCCCATTTGCGCAAATTTAACTTTGTAGGTCAACAACTAAGATTTGAAAATGCAAAGTTGTTTGCAACGTGGAAGGCAATGGCGACGAAGACTACAAAAGAAGATGCCATATTTAATTGTTTTAAAGCGGGAATAACTGGTACCATTTTTGAAGATGAAACAAAAATTTTAGCTGATAAAGCCAAACGTTTCTGCTACCAGTTGACTTCGAATTGGGCAAAATCTAATAGAAATTTCAAGCAATTTGAAAATAAGCATGCAAAGTGGCTTAGCTCAGAAACAATCATTTATATTAAAAAAAAAGGAAGACGCGTAGGACGGCCTAGAGTGCCATATGCTTGCAATCCCGAAATAAAATATATAAGTCTGATCGATTGCATCATGCAAGAAAAAGTAGTCGATTAAATAATTTTTCGGATGTGTTTCTTAGAGCATTAGATACATCGGATCCAATTGTTTCCTCAATTAACCTAGACAGACGCATACAAATTCAAAAAAAACTGTGTCTTCCTTCAGACGTAATACATTTATTATCAAGCTCTGTTAATACTTCAGGCAGCATGTCTGTCAATCAGTATGGGGAGCTTGATATGGACGAAATCGATTTCCAAGGCAACATGGTCCTTGATAACGAAGAATATGAAGAGGAGCAATAGGTGCGTGCATTACACATATTATTTACAATAAAATTTAATTTAATTTATATTTTAGAAATTTTTTTTATATATTTCAAAAAAAAGGGAGTATCCACGCCCACTTTTAATATAAATACACATTTATTTGGATATAATACGGCAAATGAAACAAATTAAACTAAAATATGTTGTTTTATTTTAAAGTTATTAATTAATGACACTAAAAGTGGTCGTTTGCCCCATAGTGCAGTGTGACCACATTTTGCAGTTTTTTAATTCTTTCTTTTTTAGTTGAGAGTATACCATATTTAATTATTTTTTTGACTAAGCATCTACGTTAGATTAAAAAATTTTTTTTATAAATGTGAACATATTTTGAATTATTTAAATACCTTCTTTTTGTCGAGAGTATCCCAAATTAAATCATTTCCATTTTTTTAACTAAACTTGTAAGTTCAATAAAAAATTGTTTAATCAATGTGACCAATTTTTTGAATTTATTAAATACTTTCTTTTTTGTCGAGAGTTTCCCAAACGAAATTATTTTTATTTTGTTACTAAGCTTCTAAGTTCGATTTAAAATTTTTTAATCAGTTGTGACTGCAGATTTTGAATTTTTTAAATACTTTCTTTTTTGTTCAGAGTATCCCAATTTAAACAATTTTTATTTTATTGATAAAGCGTTTAAGTTGCATTCAAAATTGTTTAATCATTGTGACCAGATTTTGAATTTTTTAATACTTTCTTTTTTGTCCAGAGTATATCAAAGTAAATATTTTTTTTGAATAAATTGCAATAAACATTTTTTAATCAGTGTGACCAGATTCTAATTATTTTTAATATTTTCTTTTTTGTCGAGAGTATCGCAAATTAAATTATTTTCATTTTTTTGACTAAGCTTTTAAGTTCCATTAAATCAGTGTGACCAGATTTTGAATTTTTAAAGACTTATTTTTTGTCAAGAGTATCCTAAGTTAAATAATTTTCCCTTTTTTTGATTAAGCTTCTAAGTTTGGCTACAAATTTTTTAATCAGTGTGAACAAATTTTGAATTTTTTGAATACTTTCATATTTATATCTAGAGGATCCAAAATTAAATAATTTCCATTATTTTGACCAAAGCTTTAATAACCACAAGGTTTTTTTCTTTTAAAACAGATAAACGTTATCTTGACCTATTGTATGCTTTTTTTAAATACCACCAAAATTATTTCATCCTTGGTGAAGATAAAAATTTAGTTTTAGTTTAAAAAATTTACCCTTGAAGGTCTTTATTGGAAATTACTAAATTAGTCTAAACTTCAAAATATTTGTCTGCATCCGGATGCCTTACTTAATAGGTCCTGCAGCTTACTTTAAATGGAGAGATACATTCGCAATAGAAAACATCGCACCCGTATCTTCGGAATTCAGCGTCTCGACAACAACTACAGTAGTCGTTGGAGGGACCACATTAAAATAATAACTAGCAAGATGTAGAACCAAACTTGGCAAAATGGCAGTGGCTACTTGGTAGAAATAGCAAGCTATCGGTTTCTTATGTCAGTTCTATTAGAGTTTAATTATGCCAACTTGGTCTTATGCGCATTAAAATTCTGGCAACAGCTGCCAAGTCAAATACTTAAAATAATCACAAATTGTACAAAACAAGTCTTTGCGCAAAATTGCAGATACCCCGATGGTATATCCGAAATCGAAACCTTCAGCAAGGCTCTAGGCATGTTGCTAATGGAATGGGTGATGTATTGAATAAACTTGGCAGGCCATTATGTCTGATCGCATAAGGAACCATCCGAAACTTACTTGCATGTGCCCTGGCCAGTCATAGACCAAGAAGACGCCTAAGACGACCTATTCATCCTAACGACCTCAGAAGGCGTATCATATCCTATGAAGTCTACTTGAATTTTTTTTAAATATTGTACATATGTACAGTAATCTAAATGATACCACACAAAGGTTTCTTTAAGTGTATTGTAACATTACTATTCATAAATATCTAGATGACACCAAAATTAGATAAATTTTTATATGTTAGAACACTAAATAATATGTCAGGCTACCATAGTTATCTCGGTAGGGTTATATAGAGCACCGAGTAGTCTTCATGCCTATCTTCGATTTATTTCTTTAAATTCGTTACCTAAAAAAATATCCGAAAATGCATTTCCCAATTTGCAGAGTATTAAATCTTCGTTGCTCCCAATTCATATGCTCCAGCTTCTTAAGGCTCTCATCTTTCTTTCATTTTATCTCTTTTTTATCGTGTTTTTGTTAGCATCCCATCTACGAAGAGCTTTTGCCTCAAAGGCATTGCACAGCTTATAAAAATTGCAAGCAAAAAATGTGCCACACAAAGAGAGACACTGAGAGACATTAAAGGCGTGCCACATGTGTTTGGCAGCACTTTTTTTCGTGTTGCATACAAACAGGCGTTCCTTATGCTTTTAAGTTTGTTTTTCGGCTATTAAATAATTAGGAAATACTTTTTCGTTATATTTTCCTACAGTTTTAAATGTTCTGGCGCTATTTAAATGAACATTGTCGTTTGTGGCAATGTCTTTGTTGCCTTGGCCAAAAACTTTGTATAACTATGACATTTTACTTGCAACCTTCTTGTTTTTGTTGCTCGTCTGCATATAAATGAAAATGTTAACTAAACGGCAAACAACTTGGGAGCGTGTTCCCGAAAATCATTTATCAACCAAGTTTTGACAAAGCGAGTCCGATATGAATTTAAGACTTATTTAGAAAAAATTACTTTTGTTGATTTGTCAGAAATATTTTTGAAATAATCAAAAAAAACTTCTGTTGATTTGTGAAAAATATTTTTAAAATTATTAATAATATAAAATTAAAGATAGGCAATACTTTGCGAATTCCACATCAATTTTGACGTAAAAATTACGATGATCGTGGAATTTTTTTACTACTATGTGCTTTGGGACATCGGTCTCATGCCTGAGAATAACATTTATTTGATTATTTTTTTTATATATTGCAAAGCTTTCTTCAATCTTAAGCGGATAATGTAAGAAATATCATATTTTCTTATATTCATTTTTCTTTTAATTATACTTTTATACTTTTTTAAATTCTTCTTTCCTAAACTGCAACAGAAGACAAGTTTTTGCTGATTTAAGTTTTTTATTTTATTATATTTTCTATATAATCCTTTTTTTCAATAAATATATAATAGAAAATAAAAGAAACTAAACAAGTTATTTTCTTAATTTTACAAGATTTTATTTGTTTTTTCAATTTTGTACGTTCTACCAATTTTTTTTTACATATTCCGTTTAAAATCTAACAACAAACGATTTTTGGTCACATTCCCACATATTGTGGCAATTTTTTGTTGTTTTACTTTTGGTAAATTTTGTCAGCTAGTTTTTGTTAGTTCTGCACTTAAGCGCCACCTTGCGCCACCCACAATTAAGGTCCTTTGCTGCTGACAGTTTTGCCAAGATAATTTTAATGCGCTCTTGCAACTTTTCGCTTAGCAAATTGGCTAAATCAGAGAGAACAGGTCGCGCACACTTAACGGTTTTTACAACGCTTACATTCATAAGCACGTCGCCATTTTGTAGCCATCAGGCTAAAAGAGCGAGAGAGTTGGAGTAAGAGCTTTAAGAGGTCCTGGCTAGTGTTCGGGGCACATAGAGCAAGCAGCTCCATTTGTTATTCAAGTGGCATACGTCGCTCTAAGTTCTAACTGACCCTTTAGTAGCGCTGAGTTGTCCAGCTTTTATTTTTTTTTACGATTGCATCACGCGCCTCAAACATTTGGCTGTCTGTGATTTTCATTTTTATTATTGCGCTACAGTCGAGCATGTTGATTTGGATATAAAGCTTGTAATAAAATCTTGATCGACATTAAATAGTGCTGACGCAATGTGATGTCACTGGACCTTAAAGGTGAATCATTTTGATCGGATCAAGAGTTGCAGTTTATTTGGTTTGGTTCATCTTTTGAAAGTTAATATTAAAATGTTGAAAATAAGCATAAGAAATAACATAAAACTGTTACTATTTTTGGATTTAATGGAACATCATTTGTTTGAAGATTTTTCAGAAATTTCTTTCAAACAGAATTTTGAGCCGAATAGCAAGCAATACGTCATTACGTTTAAGTAAATTTTAACTAAAAATCGTTTTAAAAAGTTTTGCAAGTTGTTAGTTTTATTAATATGCATGACCAATTGCCATTGATATAAAATTCGGCATTAAAGAAATGTCTGGCTCATCTTTAGAAGAATTATTTTCTAGTCCTTCTCCATTTCAAGGTGAAACATTTTAATATCCATGTTACAAATCAGACATTGTTCCTGATTTCTATTAATGAAATAGAAACAAATTATGCTTCAAAATTTTTTGAAGATTGTTCTTTGGCTACACTTCTTCGGTTACTGCCCCGGGCTGTGTTCGACGTGGCTCCGATTCCTTAAGTCATACTTTTTAGATTACCTATCCCAGCTCTCAGAAAAGAGTTCAAGAAGCCCCTCGAGGTTTATTTCAGGAAGCCGGATGGACATGACTTTAAGATCTTAGTAGGCGGACCTCCTGAAGAGTCGAGGTCTCGACTGCCGCCCTAAGCTGTAAACCTTCTGCAGGCCACTCGAAAGTTTTGTTTAAATTCTAGGGTTTCAAAAATAACGTCCGCAATGTTTCCAGCTTTCGGAAAATTTTATTGTGAATGTCGTCTGCTTAAGTCTGTCTTAGGTGTGACCCTCGTCTTTTTAGGAAAAATATGGTAAGACAAATAGCATCCGAAATGGAAAGAACAAAAAGATATGTTCATAATAATCTTTTCAAAGTTTAAGTAAGTTCGCAAATGGCCTAATTTGTCATATCCCAAACTAAAAAAACTGAACAACAGATTTTTGAGACAATTTGCTTCAGACACTTTTCAGAGATCATATAATACATTTTTACCAGTCTGAAGAAGTTCTTTGCTCCTCTGGCTACAAACTTTTTATAATATGGAATTATTTTCTACTTCATAATTATATAAATAAGAAACAAATAAAATTTTCAAAAATTTAAAAAAAAAATTCAGTTAAACTTTACAATTAGTTTTTTAAAGACCACTATTTTACAAATTAACTAGTTCCTAAGAAGGTGTTTTTTATGGTAATTTGGTCAACAAATTTTTTTTCGACCAAAAGTGTTTTTTTGTGAAAATAAGAAAATTGTAATTTTTCGTTTATGGTTCCGTAACACCTACAGCTTTTATCCGATTTCAAAGATCTTACACTCAAAATACTGGAAAGAGCACAAAAAACTTTTCCGAATTGTTTTTCATGTTGCAACAATTTATTTTATTCACGAGATATTAACGAAAAACTAAAACAACTGCTCAAAAGCATGTTTTTCGAAAATATGTCCGAAAGCGGAGCTTAAGAAAAAAAGTTGCCATTTTCGTGTTTCTCGATTTCAAATTACCTTAAAAAACATATATTTAATAATTAAAAAATGTTTTTCTTAATGAAGAAATTCTACCTGTGTTAGGTTTTTGTTATTTAAGACACTTTATACAAAAATAATGTCGAAAATATTAGCACAAAAAAATTCAATATTTGGTCACACTGTTTGTATTTATAATAAGTTACCTTATACTTTGGTCACACTGTTTGTACTTAAATCAAATAATTAATTTGTTTTTTTTTGTGTGGAAGTATTTTTAGCTACTGCATACAGGCTCTAAAAATGTATACACATTCGAAAAAAAATAATGAAGCTTTTATTAATAGTAATAGCCGCCTCTTAAAAATTTTATAAATATTATTTTTTTACATTTTTCACTGAGTTCAATAAAAAAAAAAAACAATAATTTAAGCTCTTTTTTTTTTTGGTATCTATTAAATTCCTGCTATTGGTATATAAATTAATACTTTATTTTGACCCTCATAAAATAATATGCTACATATTTTTCCCCCTAACTATAAATAAATGGTCGTAATTAAAGTAAATAAATGTTTTTAGTGCGGAAATTGAATATGTGTTGTAGTTCCTGGGGCAATATTATAGCTATGGGCAAAGCTGTGGATTCGAAAGCAGTGACCCCAGAAATATTTAATTCAAATGGCATCGATCTATAAGAGATCCACATTCAAGTTTTACCAATTTTACGGATTTTGGGAGAGTATCAAAACTTAGTCATGTCACACAAATATCTTCTTTAATTTTTTTCATACTATTCCAAGTCGGTGACTGTCCAAGCATTTTGTGCTTGATTTGTTATGCGCAAAATGTCCACAACGTCGAGACTGGCCAGACACAGATACAAACACAACTACACCCACACTTACACACAACCACACACAGTAACAGTCTCCCACATTTACTCATACACTTACATAAAGTAAGAGCGTGCTGCGTTGGTCATTCTAATGAAGCGCCGTTGCATATGCAACACGTTTACATTGACGCCACGTACGTCTGTGTGTGTGTACCGTCAGATATATATATATATATATATATGTGTCTCTTAATGTGTTTGTGTGTGTAAGTGCCGCTCAGCTGCCTCTCTTTACTATTTGCAAATCACAGCCTGCTTGTCTTCTGGTACGCTTTGTGCCCAGCTTTTAATCCTATTACAATTTTTGTTTTATTCATCATGCTCTTCAGTCAGTCAAGTCAGACGGAGTGAGACAGACAGACAGCACGTTACCCGTTAGCCTTTACGCTCCGCTCTTCCCTGTCGCCCTGCTGGCAACTGTCAAAAGCTTTGTCCTTGTCACCCTTTGCTTTGGCTGTGTTTTTCTTTTGCTTTCATCATTTTTATTTTCCATTTTTGCTGCATTTTGTTGTTTAAATTGAAATTAATTATTTGACAGTTGTCGCTTGCAAATGTTACCAGCTGCCCCACCCTCCCCTCCACCGGGCGACTCCACTTCCGGCTATTTCCTAGCGCTGTCATTGTCATGTCTTCTTCGTTGACTTTGTGCGCCCATGTCAACTTGTTATAAATGAAGCGACAAGTTTTAGAAGCACAAAATAAAAAAAGAGAGAGAATAAAATAAAAAGGAAGCTGCCCGTTTTGCTTGTATACATTAATTATTGTTGATTTTTTTAAATGTTCTACAAATGACTGCACTGTGGCAACCCTGGTCGGTCTATAAGCTTTAAGTCATTTATCATGCGCTTTAATTGTTTAACACTTTTAGGTTTATTTATGTTGTAGCTGGGTATTTTAAAGGATTTTAAGTGGTTTCCAAGGGTGTTGGTTTTGGAAACTTTTCTTTACTTTTTTATGTTCTTTTTTTGGGTAAGAAAGCTTTTCTTTGCTGAAGTTGGTAGACATTATTTAGTCTTAAAATATTTCCTAGAATTCCTTGCTTAAATTAGTCAATGTTTCCTAAGAAAAACAAATGAAATGTATTGCTTTGCCGGTCTGCCTGGAGCTTATATGCTACCTTAAATTCCTAAGATACTCAATTTTCAGCTAAGAGTATTTGCCATTTTCTCTTTAATTTGTGTTTTTCCTAAAGCTCATTCAAATAGTTACTGTACAATAAATTATTATCCTTCTTTTACATTTGTTATTGCCTTTAACTAAAATAAATCATTCAATAAAAATGCACAGAACATAAAAAATTTCAAATATGATTTAAAATTAAACACGCATTTAAATTAAACAATTATTTGTGGTTGCATTTTACAAAACGAAATTAATAAATTTTTTTTATATATATTTATAAACAAATCCAAATAATAAAAAAAAAACACAAAGTGCGCGCATAAAGTTTATATTAAAAAACTTTTAGAAAAAAAAATACACACTAAAATTTTCCAACGAGCAAATGTGTGAAACAAAGAGAGAAATTTACAAAGAGAGTTTAGAAGAGAGAGTGAGAAGAGAGTTTGTGCGTTCAATGACGTACTGAACTATACTGATATGTGGAGGCGGGAACGACAGGGGTTGTTTTTTTTTTGATCAACTTACGGCACTAATTAAAGTAAAAACTAGACTGTTGTACTTCCCTCCCCAAGTGGACCCCAAAACTCACCTTGTAGATAGTGCGCCGGATGCAGCCCGTAGCTCTGCAATTGCTGGAACAGCTGCAAATGTGCAGCTGTGGCCGGATCCGCCGTCAAATAAGCCGTAGCCGCAGTCGGTGCCTGTTGGGCATGATGTGCATGTGGATGATGGGGATTGCTGGACAGCAGTGTAGGTGTCAGAGTTGCATTCAAACCGGCTGTTGTAGGAACCAAACCGGACTGAGCGGCGCTTTGAGGTGGCGGCGGTGCTGCGCCAACAGCGGCCAAGGCTGCGGCCATGGAGGGATTTGTGCGCTGTGCCGTGGGCGGAGCTGCAATCAGGGCGGTGGCATGATTGAGACCATTCGAGACACTAGCCGTGGGTGTGGCAGCGGCAGAGGCACCACTGGGCGTTTGAGACAAGGCATTGATGCCACAGATGGTCTGGAATTGTTGCATCTTCTTTTGATCCTTCTCCTTTTGGGTGTCCGCAAATTTGACGACTAGCGGTGCAGAGCAGCCCTCCATGGTTTGGCTTTGGTGTAGAGCCTGCGAAAATAAGCGAACAAAAAAGTTTTTCATTTAACGACTTGTATAAATTACACAACAGCTATAATAAGAAAAGGCTTGTGGCAAGGTTAAGGTTGAGTTATAACGACTAGGAGATGCTCTGCAAAAGTGTAGGCATATGTTGTATGAGAAGATGATGAAATAAGCTTCAAAATCAATCTAAAATAAAAGAGGGCTAAAATTGAAGTATCTTAAAATATTTTTGCCTTAGAGAAGTTAAGGTCGAGTTATATTGATAATGTGGCACTCTGCAAACGTGTAGGTATTTTTTGAAGATGATGACATTAGATTAAAAATCAATCTAGAAAATAATGAGTTTTTCACTTTGAATAACAATACACAATACAATCTTTTGAGTATTTTCTCCAACGAATTTCCCAAGAAACAAAAATTAAAAAAAAAATTTGAAAAAATATTAAAAAATATTTTTAAGCTGACCACGAAAAAATCTTGTTAAAACATGATAAAAAATGTTTTTTAAATCCCTATATTTTGAAGAAACCTGAAAATCTTCAATAAGTTTTTATATGTTCCAAAAGCAAATAAAAAAAAATATTTAGATTATTTTGCCAACCTACTCTTATTTCTTCGTTTCTGGTAGAATTCATATTCGCTACAATTGATTTTTTATTTTTAAGGAGTATAGCTCTTTGTTCCAATGGGAAAATATTTGTATTAACAGAGAAACCATTAAAACTATATAATCTTCGCTTAAGAATTTGAGATGATTTTAAATTTTATCTTCTTTTAATAAAGAATAATTGCAAATTGTCGTCTGCTGCTATTTCATTTTCTTAACTTTAAAGAATGCTTAGTAATATTAACTCCTTTACAGATAATATAAATTTAGCTTTTCACCTTTTTCTTTATCTTGTAACTATAAAAGTTATCCTTATATCATAAATTTCCATCATCTTTGAACATCTTCCGTTAAAAAAGCTTTTGGCTCTCTTGTAACTATAAAAGTTATCCTTATATCATAAATTTTCATAATCTTTGAACATCTTCCGTTAAAAAAGCTTTTGACTCTCGCTGTTGCAAAAAAACTTATTTTATTTTAATCCAGTAAAATTTAGAGTTAAATATAACATCATTAAAGACTTTTAAGACTATGTGTGACTCCCTCAGGAGTCAACTGATACAACCTAACGTATAGTTTACTACCATAGAGAGTCCTATGTTTAATTTCTTTACTTGCACCCATTTTGAAAATATTTATTTTTAAAACTTTTATCATCTCTTGTCATCTACCGTCAACGAAGCTTGCGAGAAATGTTTTTGCAGAAGTTAAACCATCATGTTTATTTCTTAAGCTTTCATCTCTTGTCATCTACCGTCAACGAAGCTTGTGGGGACTTTTTAACTGTACCCAAACTAATTCCCTTTTATGTCTGTTCCGTAAAATGTTGAGTAAGCCCGGCCTATATTCTCACTGAAGCTTTTATGTGTCATCTTTACTCGCGTCCTTACAAGATATGCCTGTACCTAAAACTTTTATCATCTTTTGTCGTATAAAGTCGAAGACGCATTTTTAGCAGGACAACCTGGTTGACTTTTTATATAACATATATCCCAGCGTTAATTCAACATATGTATATACTTCCTCCAGAAGTTACCTGGTATCTTCTCTTACAACCTTTCAAGACATAATTATATCTAAAAATTGTATCATCTTTTATGATATTCCATCAAAGACTCTTTTCTAGACTTATCTTTGGCATAATTTGGTTTCCAGATTAAAGTAGAACCATTTTCAATTATGGTTTATTGGCAGCTTTAATAAGAAGAATCTAGTAAGCCCGTTGACGGATCTACGGGGAGTTCTCCGGTTCAAACTCCCTCCCGCCAAAAAAAAAGAAATATTGGACAGCTTTTGGCGACCTTTGATATATACTTCGAAGTGGAAACCCCCTTTATGATGAAATCCCGGATATTACCTACACTTGTAGGCTCGCTTCTTTCTACCTGTTACATTCACTTGCTACCATTTAAAACATCCTGATACACTTTATACTAAAGTGTACATAAAAAACGAGAAGCTGTTTTAAAACTCGGGAAATTTGCCTAATTACTTTGTTGCCACAGCAACAACAACAACAGCAACAACTACAGAGGCTACAATAACATTGTAGTTGTCCTGCCCCAGCAGACTAAAACATAAAAGTCGCGAAACGCAGCCACAAGAATTATAGTCAATGTAATTAAAGACCACTTCTGGTCGCTGCCAGGCACTGAGCCCAGACTTGGTACATAGCACCACACACACACATACACGCACATACTCATAGCCAGTGTTGCCACAATTCAGCGGAAGTTGCATGTTGGCGTCTGCCGTGGCAGGCCGCGCCTGCTCTCAATGATAAAGACTACATAAACCGGAAAGTGACTAAAAGTGTCCGCCTCTTGGCACTACCTCAGACCAGAACCAGGGCTGCAGTTGCAGGAGGGTTGCCCCACAGACTCTCTGCCTCATCGAGCTTGTTGTAACTGCATCTAATGCCCGCTAAATGTGTCTGCGCTATTTGGCATGGTTTATGCTTTAGTTGGCTCCTGGCGGAGAAGGACTAGACTTCCTCTTCTTCACTATTTGTATTTACTGGGCTTAGCATGAGGTGTAAATTAAGTCCCGAGCTCAACTTGGTAGCAGGCAAATATTGTGGCTATTTGGTTAAGTTGCGTTGTAGTTAAGTGCAAGTCATTATTTGCGACAGTTTTAAAACTTGCACTCGTAATTCCCAGGGTTATAAAGCATATAACTCAAGCGAAAGTTTCGGGGTGCATAAAAAACGTAGAATTAATTACACTGGTTTGGTGGTGGTTGGTCAAGTAGTCTGACTTGTTACAATACAAAGTGTATGCTTTAATAAAGCAGATGAGATAAGATGAGATGATGGAACGATGAGATGATGAGAACGTTTTAGGGATGAAGTAATTTAATTTGTGTACGACTTTCCCTTTCCAGGTAGCGAGTGATGTGCCGAAATCAATTGTTCAGTGTGACAGATCTTTCTTTCATAGTAAAAAATTTATTTTAAAATCTATTCCAAAATTAATGAGATGATGGATCGTTGAGATGATAACAGAATTTTTTCAGCTGAAGCAATTTAATTCGTATACAATTTTCCTTTTTTGCGTAGACAGTGCTTTGAAGAGTTTTATCCAAAAACAATTCTTCGTTTTGAGAAATATTTCACAAAATTTCTGTTAAATAGTAAAAAATCGATTTTTGAATCTATTCCAAAATAAATTAGATGATAAAGCGACGAGATGATAGCAAAATTTGTTGGCCTAAGTAATTTATTTTATGTACAGTTTTCTCTTTTGTTTTGCGCAAAAACAATTCTTAAGTTTCACAGATATTTTTTTCAAGTCAATTTAATTTCAAAAGCAATCCTTCGATTTCTTTTAAAAACATCTTTTAAAACTATTCAAATTCTTACAAAAGAAATCGATTTTAAAATGTATTCCAAAATTAATGAGATGATTGAACGATGAGATTTTATTTATTTTGTGTTATGCTTTCCCTTTCCAAGTAGGGTGACTTATTTTATCCAAAATGAATTCTTGGGCAAATCAATTATTTCAACGCAAAAGCAATTCTTCGATGTCTTCCAAAATTGAAATCGATTTTAAAATTGTTTAAAAAATAATGAGATGATGGAACGATGAGATGATAACAGAATTTTTACGCTGAAGCTATTTATTTTATGTATGAATTTTCCTATAACAACCTAATAATAATTCTTTCAAGTCAATTTCGACTCAAAAGCAATTCTTTGAATTCTTCAAGAAATTTCGTTTAAATAGTAGAAAATCGTTTTTAAAATCTGTTCCAAAATGGAATGATGGAACGATGAGATGATAACAGAATTTTGGGCTCGCACAAAGAAGAAATTCTTCTTGAATTCTTCTAGAAATATCTTTTCAATAGTAAAAATCAGCTTTAAAATCTATTAGTAATTTTATGTATGATTTTCCCTTTCCAATTTCGACTCAAAAGCAATTATTCTTGGATTTTTCCAAAAAAATATTTTAAACATTAAAAAATCTACTTTGAGTTATATTCAAAAATTAATGAGATGATGGAACAAAGCAACAAACAAATAAACAAAATTTTTGGATTGAAGCTAATTATACTGTCCTACAGAATTGAAAAAAATCAAAGAACTTTTCAAGTGACCTAGTGTACGTTGTAGGTCTTGACGAGTAGATCACGATAGCGTTTTTCAAAATTGTCTAACACCTCCCAAACACTTTTTGGACAGTGTTATTAAATATATAGCTTTTTCTTTCCAAAAAAAATTCTTTCAAGTCAATTTCAATTGAAAAGCAATTCTTCGAGTTCTTCAAGAAATTTTGTTTAAATAGTAGAAAATAGTTTTTAAAATCTATTCCAAAATGAGATGATGGAGCGATGAGATGACAACAGAATTTTTGTGGTAAAACAAAGTAAGGAAATTCTTCTTGAATTCTTCCAGAAATATAGTAAAATAATAAATAAAAACAATTAGTTTTAAAATTTATTAGTAATCTGTGTAGCTTTTAGGAATCCCGAACGTTCAGAGATTTCTGGCAGATTAAGGAATTCAACGATTTACACGACTTTAAAATATAACGAAAGAGTGTCTTAGTTACTCAATAAAAATTTTGTTGTCAGTTCCATGAGAGTAAGTAGGCCAATTCCGAGTGATTCAATGAATTTAGTCATTTATTGATTACTTTTGGATATAAATAAAGCTCTCCTCATAAAATATTAAAAAACCTTTGAAAAACTCTAGACGGAATTGTCATAAATGTATTATTACGAGTCATCATACTTGACATCTCCATTAATGTCTCTTGTCGATTGTCTCTCAAAGCTGTCAGACTTGGATTAAATAAACCGACAGCCAACACATAAAATAGAAAATCGGAAAATCTGTAAAAGTAAAATCCAACCAGATACCTCCCAAAACCACCCACTACTTGACAAATTAGCGCAAGGAAACTCACCGAGTGCAAGAAATCTGCATGTGATGAAAAATATTATCATTTTCCCAGCATTTTTTACTTGTTTTTTATTTCACTATATCTTAAGTAAACAAAAAGCTAGAACCCAGAAGAAACTACGCCATCTTAAGAGTGCATTCATGGCAGCATCAATGAAGTGTGGCAAAGTGTGTATACACTGGGTGAGTGAGGGTGTGTGTGTGAATAAATAGTAGTGTCTGCTTGTTGGAAACTAGGGTGCCAAAAGGAGGCTGAGCTGAGAAAAAAGCGAAAATAAATTGCTGGGTATAAACATGGCACATTAATTTTAAATGCATTGCTTGCTGCTCTCCGGAGCAGAGTTTTGAAGAGAAGAAGAAGAAGCAGCAGCAGCAGCTGCATTAAGAGAGCGTGAGAGAGGGATCTGATTCTGGCTTAGTCATTGCCATTGCATACTTTTGAGCGTCAATAGACTGCAATGACTTGACTCTTTGACGCGCTGTTGACGTCGACTGCACGCGCTGCTGCTGCGCCGCTGCCGCTGGCTGCTGCTTATTGCAAAATCATTTGGCCACACTGAAAACTCATTGTGTGCGTGCCTGGCATGCTGCAATTTGACTTCAAATGCATTAAATTCACACAACCACACACATGTACATACAGATACACATAAGCCAAACAAATACAATGGAGAGTAGAGTATGCACTGAGAGAAAGAAATGTTACTTTAATTTAAAGACAAAAGTTTAATACAAATAATAATAATAATAAAAATAAATTTGTTGAATCAAATGCACTGCTTAAAAGTACTTCAAGCAGGAAAGGAAATATTTATAATTCATGTAAGCAAGAATTTTTTTATATCGTAGATTTGAACGCTTTTTGGTTTTGTTTCTTTCTAGAAAGTTGATTTTAAATTTCGATCGAGGGATTTTAATATACAAATTTACTCACAAAAATTGGAATTACAAGCAAATTTTTTTTTGAAATTCTAGAAAGTTGATTTTAAATTTCCTTTTTAGATTTGCTCATATTTATATCATATTTACCCACAAACAAATTTTTTGGAAAATGTTTATATCAGTTTTTTTTTATATCATAGATTTCAGGGATTTTTGATTTTATTAAATTCTAAAAGCTATTTTTTTTTTAATTTCCCTTTCCTTAAAAAAATTTTTCCCACAAAAATTGAATTTGCAAGCAATATTTTTTTTTAAATTATGTTTTTTTCAGTTTTTGTTTTATATCACAGATTTCAACGCTTTTGAATTTATTTCTTTTTAGAAAGTTGTTTTCAAATTTCCCTTTTAGATTTTCTCATAAAAATTTATCCTAAAAAATTTGAACTCCAAGCAGGGTTTTTATCGAAAATGTTTATATGGTTTTTTGTTTTATATCGCAGATTTCAGGGTTTATTTATTTTACTTCTTTCTAGAAAGTTATTTTTAAATGCCCCTTTAAGATTTCCTCATAAAATTTGACAAATAGGTTTGAATTTTGTTTGTTTTTTCAATGCTTTGCCTTCAGAACTAGATTCCAAAGTTGCAAAATTTTTTCGATTGACTTTAATTTCGTAAAGAGTTCGTAAAATTTCCTGATTTTCTTTATCTTCATGAAGTTAAATTCACCCCAAATAAATAGAATTTTTTGTAAATGTTTTGTCTTAAGAAGTAGAAGACACTGCTTTAGTATTAAAAAAATATCTATCACTTTGCTCAAGTAAGTGTGTACACATTTTAAATAGAATAATTATTTATTTTTAAGTTTGAAGTGTCAGCCATTATAAAAATAAAAGATTTTCTTAGTCGAAAAAAATTAGCTGTTTGTTCCGAAACCTTTTATTAGTAGCACCTTGCATTTAACCTCTCAAAATTTTTATCCTATCTACTTCCATTTCTCACAGTGTACTAACAAATGGATGCGTTCGTGTATATGAGTGTGTATTATTATATTGTAGTAGTCGCCCACCACAATATTCATTCATCTTGCAAAGGCGACAAATTATGTCCACACACACACATACTAAACTCTTCCCCTTTAGCACTGCAGCTGTGCGTGTGTGTCTCTCTGTGTGTGTGTGAGTGAGCTTTTGTACTTTACATGTGTTTGTGTTTGGCTGTCGGAAGTTTGTAATTTTACCTGTTTCCGGCACAAAACTTGCATTAGTCCATGTGGTCGGGGCAATGGCTGCCCGTCTCCTATCTCTGCAGTTACTAAGGACCCCTCCCCACTGTCCTCTCTCCCGCTCTGCCGCTGTCGACGCCGCTGCTGCTGCTCTGTTACAGCTATGTCCTGCCTTTGACTTCTTCCGGTGCCAGCAGCGGCGTCTTGCTTGCGTTTGTACTTCCTGTTGTTGTAACTCGCTTCACATTGTTGTTGTTGTAGTTGTTGCAGCTGCATGTGGTTTTTGTTGCTACTAGGACATGCATGTCTCCATTTCCCGTGCCATTATCTATCTCTTTTTAGCTGCGGCGTTTTGTTTTATATGCGCGACTCTTGCCGCCACAGCAATTAATCATTGCGACAGTTTTGCGCGGTGCCGCACAAACGCACATATAAACACTCACACTCATAGATACACTCTCACACACACACACATACACGCAGAGACAATGCCGCAGCTTTTAATGCTGCTCGTTAAACAGGGACTCGCCTCAACTTCTTGTTGCCACACCATTTGTAATGCTTAAAAGCTAAATTCAAGAATTTAGAACTTTAATTGCAGCTCTTTAAGAGCGGATTCCTAGCTAGAAAGCGTCAAAAAATCCTAGGCAGGGGTGTTATGGATATTTCTAGAGATTTTGATTTAGTTCGATTATGCGATTTAGTTCATATCAAAAAGTGCTGGAAAAGTAAAATTTTTCTCGTTTTGCTGTCAGATCTATTAACCTCAGCTGCCTACTAATTAAGTATTTCGGCTGTCACGACAGGGTTGACACCTCATCCAAGTACCTATTCTTCTTTTTTTTATTAGTATCGGAAAACTTCCTTATAACTTATTCATATCGTAATTAAAAAATACGCGATTAATTGAGAAAATGCTTATATGGATTTATATATGAAGAATTATAATTATGATAATGTAATTTGAATTTTTGAAAAAATTTTCTACTGAGAGTAGGAGTAGTAGTTGAAATTTTAAAAAATATACACAGTTTTATGTATTTTTTTGGAGATCTACAATTTTTGTATACACACCAACAACAAAGAATGGCAAGAAAATAGAAAAAACTGCGTAATGGTTACTTTGGGGCCCTCTACTGCCTGAAATACGAACTTTTGGATATACCATTATGTATTTAAATAAAATTTTAAATTCATTTCGAAACAATTTTTTGCATTAGATGTTTTTGTGTACGAATTTGAAATAAATGGGCTCAAACATATGTTCAAATAACGGAAACCGTGGCAGGAGGTCACCTTTTTGATTTTATACTTTTTGGATGGTCCTTAAAACACTAATCAAGAGAAATTATAGTATTCCCGTTAAAAGCCTATGTTGCCTTATTATTGCTCAACAAAATATACTAAGTAAATAATTCGCTGAACCGAATCCCGAAGAATTATGAAGGGAAATTTTTAAAACCGTTGGCAACTCTATGGCTCTGTTGAATGAGTTCTCTCTGCATAAAAGTGAATATCCCTTAGGTTGATTTAAATAAATGATCACTATTCCTGGACTACTAGAGAAAGTAATAGACTTCTCTGCCTAAATGCTATTTCTCATTGGGTTGCTTTTCGGTTGAAAGTGATTTTTTTATTTGGTGATTTTAAATAATTCTTGCTGAGAATTCTGTTTCTATAATGTTTAACTATTTTTTTTTAATTTAATAAATAATTAATTCGCTGAATCAAATCCCGAAAAATAACGAAGGGTAATTTTGACAAAGTGGCAACTCTATTGCTCGGTTGAAAGATGTTTTGAAATTCTTATAGGTTGATCTAAAAATAAGTAATTGATCCTAATTCCTGGACTACTAGAGAAAGTAAAACAGTTCTAAGCCGAATCTTGAGAAGGATGATTTTATGAAAGTTGACAAAGAGTTCTCTGTATAAACACGAATTTCCTATAGGTTGACTTAAAATAAAAATTGATCCCATTCCCTGGACCACTAGAAAAAAAGAAAGAGTTCTAAGCCGAATGCCGAAAAATAACAAATGGGAATTTTGAGAGAATTGGCAACTCTATGGCTCGGTTAAAAGAGCTCTCTGCGTAAATGCTAATTTCCTATAAATTGATTCTAAAATATAAAAAATTTATACCAATTCCTGGACCACTAGAGAAAAAGAAAGAATTCTAAGCCAAGTCCCAAAAAATACCTAAGGGAAATTTTAAGAAAATTGGCAACTCTTTTGCTCGGTTGACAGAGCTCTCTGCGAAAAGTATCATGAATATTCTATAGAATGATTTTAAAATAATAAACTTATCCTAAATCCTGTACCACTAAAAAAAGTGATAGAGTCCTCAGCCTAAAGGCTCTTTCCCATTACCTTGATTTTTGTTCAAGTCCGATTTCCGCGACATTTTTTTAAGCATCAAAAAATTACACTCACCTTAATCGCTCCAATGGCATTTTGCTTGGTCGCAAATGTTACGAATGCACAGCCCTTGCTCTGTCCCACTTGATCCCGGAGCACAGTGCATTCCTCAATGGTTCCATGGCCCGTAAAAAGTTGCCTCACATCGGCTTCAGTGTATTTTTTATTCAGCATACCAACGAAAAGTTTACGCTCTGTAAATAAAATAGAAAAGGAATGTTGAGTGAATGTTCAGGCAAAATAATAGAGTATAGGTATATATAGTAAAAAATAAAACAAACGAAAAAATAAAAATAAAATTGTTGCCGTTGAAATTATTATAAAAATGCGGAGGCAGTGCAAAATAAAGGAATGCGTTAAGAGAGCGAAAAAAAAGGAAAATTATTTGCATTATAGTCAAACTAACTAAGAGAGTGGAGGAAAAGGGAGCGAAAGAGTGGGGAAGTTTGTAAAACATGGATTCCTGCAGCGACGGCTGGGCCTAACATAATGAGAATTATGTACCACACAAATAAGTACATACAAACGTACATAAATACAAACATACATACATACATTCATATATACATACATAGTTGCATAAAAATGCATATAAATCATAACAATGTGTGGGTATGTTCAAAGCTGACGACTTTATGTGAACAAGTGTAAGTAAGGAACAAAGGTTGGCACAGTGAAGCCTGACCAAATGTGAACAGTGGTTAAGGAATAACCTATCAGGGGTTATTTAAAAAAATTATTTTATTTTGGAGCTTATATTTATATTACAGCAATAAAATATACCGCAAAAGGAGCTAAATATACAAAAAAAAATCCGTTTTCAATACTAATTGAGAAGCATTTATTGGCCTCAAAGAGTTTTTGGCTGCTGCATACAGGCTATAAAGCTGCAAACAAAGAAATTTTTTTATTCAAACACTTTTGAAAGCCCATATTTACATTTTTTGTATTATAATTTAATAAATTGACTTATTGTTGAATAACAGACAGATTGTAAATAATATATGAAAAAAATAATAATTTCTCAGCTATCTGCATAGTTTAATAAATCGAATTTTTTAATTCATGATTTTAATTTTAACAAAATCTCTTTTAGAATCTCTTGCAAATATACAGCTTGATAGCTGATCGCTTGTAGGGTAACCATTCAAGCTCATTTGCTTGGTACTCTAAATATTTTAATTAAATTACCAAAATTTTAAATGAGAAAAATAATTGCCTAACATTAATTAAGTTTTAGGAGAAAAGGCAAATAACATTTTAGAAGAAATTATTAAATCAAAATTCAAAATTAAATGTAAATGTAAAGAATCGTATTTTGCCATTCACAATGCTACTAACAGCTTGATAGCTGATCGCTTAAAGGATTGTCATTAAATCGGTGGAATAAATATTCAAATTTCATGACCAAAAATTCCAAATTTTGAGTAAAAAGGGCAGGAGAAAGAAGAAATTTTTAAGCCAAAATCAAAAATTAAATACAAATGTACTCAAATTTATTTACCATTCACAATGTTACTAACAGCTTGACCACTGATCGCTTGTTATAAAAAGTCACTTAAGCTCATTTATTCGTCGGGATAAATTTTCAAATTTAATTATTAGATATTGAAAGCGAAAAGCTAAAAAAATATGACAGTAATCTCATAATAAATTGGCTTTTTAATTTAAAATTTCAATAGTAGTAACTATTTTGGGCCATTCTCATAAAGGTTAAAATTCACAAGCAATTGTCCGAAATAGAAAATCTCTGAGATTTCGATGCATTTAAGATTTGTTTTTAAGCCGAGACCAACTTCTTTTTAGATTTCTTTGGCAACCCAGTATATGGGTTGAAGATTCAGAAAGTTTAAAATTTTTTATTTTTTAAATTTTTGCTCAAAATTTTATTTAAAAATTTTGCTTCGTGTTAATTTAAAAATTAAATATATTTGGTTGAAGATTCAGAAAGTTTAAAATTTTTTCTTTTTTAAATTTTTGCTCAAAAATATATTTAAAAATTTTACAAAAAATATAATTTAAAAGCTTTAAAAAAATTAATTAATTTTTAGAAAATTACCTAGAGTTGCACTTTAAAAAATTTAAAAATTTCACCATAACAACTCCAAAAAATTTGTCTTACATTTTTATACCCTGTACCGTATGGTACCAAGGGTATATTAAGTTTGTGCAAGCCGAAAATGTATGTAACATATAGAAGGAGACGTCGGAGACACCCCAAAGTTACCTAAAATATGATCAGGGTGAATAGAGAAGTCGATATACCCATGTCCGTCTGTCCGTCCGTCCGTGTGAACGCCTAGATCTCAGAGATGGTAAGAGCTAGAGTTACCAAACTTTCATATTAGATCCCATATTATTCCATAGGAGGCAAGTTTATTTTATTTTTTTGATATCGGGGATAAATTTTATAGCTCCCATGGGGGTGTTTGAGACGACCTCGACAAAAAAAAAACGTTTTAGATGAATAATTCGTTTGTTTATGAAGATATCGTAACCAAATTTGGTATTCGATAGTTTTTTATAGTTCCCAATCACTGTACCGAATTTGATCAAAATCGGTTGACTATATCATATAGCTCCCATAGGGCCGATCTTTCAAAAAATTGATTTTTTAACAAAATTTGTTGTGTTTCGTTTGTTTGTTAAAATATTGGGACCAAATTTGATATTCGTGAGTTTTTTATAGTTCCTAAGCACTGTACTAAATTTAATTCAAATCGGTTGACTATATCATATAGCTCCCATAGGACCAATCGGTCCAAAAAAACGTTTTATACAAAATTCGGTGTGTTTCATTTGTTTGTAAAGATATTTGAAATAAATTCGGCATTCAAATCTTTTTTAAGGTATTTAAGCACTGTGTCAAATTTTATTGAAATCGGTTGACTATATCATATAGCTCCCATAGGAACGATTGGTCAAAAAAAATTTTGCTAAAAAATTCTTCTGTGTTTGGTTTTTTGTGAAGGAACCGGACTTTATTGCAAGCTAGTGGTACAGGGTATCCCAAAGTCGTCCGCGCCCGACTTTCCGTACGCCATTTTTTTTTAGATTTTCATTTAAAAATTTTGCCTGCAATTTCATTTAAAACTTTTGCCTAAAATTTCACTTAATAAATTTCCCAAATTTTTTTAAATTTCTTGACAAAATTGAATTGAAAAAAATTTGGGTTAATTTTAGGATTTTTATTTGCTGAACATTTTTTTTAAAATAAATAAATGCTTTAAATAAATACAATTTTTAACTAAATTTGGCAGGCTTTAAAACTAAACCAACTGTTTAAATAGCTTGTAGCTGAAAAAGTACAAATTGTGCAAGCTTCACTGTAGCTCATAAAAATGCTACATTGAGTGACTGACTGACTGAATGAACATTTGACTGACATTGCAACTGAAATGCTGCTTGACGATTATGTGCAACGAAATGAGCGTCATAAAAGTGGCATTAAAAGTGCATGTACTTACACATACATAAACGAGTGTGTACATGTATGCACACACATACAATATATGTTTGTTTTAAGCTCATGTATGTGTGATTTTACAGTTGTCAACTTGTTGGTTGCGACACAGCAGTTGCAACTCTTTTTAATGCACTCATAGAGCTTGCAACAATTTGTTGTTAAGGTCATAATAGTCTTACAGGGCGTATGAGTGATTTTTGGCAAATTGAGCCACTACCAAAGTGTATAAGTATTAAGTTTTTCCACATTTAATCATTTTCCAGGCAGCTGTGACAATTTTAAACTGGCACAATAAATTTTTCTTAAACAAAAACGCTTGCCACGCCCACAAAACCTCTATTGCTTGCAGACAAAAGTAAAAACTTTGCTTGGAAATTGCTTGTGTGCTTTATCTGCATTTGGTAATCATTGTTGTTGTAGTTGTTGTTGCAAGGGGCAAACTTTTGCGCACTCACATGCAAAAGACTTAAAACGCAATCGCAACAAATCGAATCATTGCAACAAGAACAATAACAACAACAACAACAAGTACACCAATTGAAGTAGAGCATTGAAAAACGCAAAACTTTTCATTTTGCAACACTTTTGTGCGCAACAAAGAAAAGCAAAACAAAAAAAGCAACAACAAAGCTGGAAAACTTTCCGCAGAGACAAAACGCGCTCGCGACATCACACATACGCAATGTGGTGCCAACAGCCCAACTCTAAAACAAACTAAGCGTGCAATGCCATTTCTTACCCTTTTTTATACACTTCCTTTGGAAAGTGAAAAGGT
The DNA here is from genome assembly GCA_037043745.1 of Chymomyza amoena. Classification (NCBI taxonomy): domain Eukaryota; kingdom Metazoa; phylum Arthropoda; class Insecta; order Diptera; family Drosophilidae; genus Chymomyza; species Chymomyza amoena. Next base: position 103,924 of record JBAMAX010000231.1, read on the forward strand.
ATATTAAGTTGGTTAGAAATATGTAGCGGGTGGAAGGATGTAATGGGTTAACAGGGGTTTGAAACATTGAGGATGGGATTCAGCCTATCTATCTAATCATCTTCGCTTGTAGAATTCGTTCTGGCGAGGTAGAGGATCTGCGGAAGTGCTCCAGCGAAGACCCAGCATTGTTGAGGGAAGCATTGAATGCTGAGAAAGCGGAGAGTCCGATATAGTAATGATTATATTAGTATTAATAGCCCAGTAGACAGACCTTGGTAGAAAGATGTAATGGAATAGTTGGCTTAACATGGGTCTGGAACATTGGGGATGGGATACAGCCTATCTATCTAATAATCTTCGTTTGTAGAGATCGTTCTGGCATGGTAGAGGATCTCTGGAAGTGCTCCAGCGATGCAACAGCATCATTGAGGGAAGGAAAGAGAGTGGAGAATGCGAAGAAAGTGGAGAGTAGACAGACCTTGGTAGGATGATATAATGGAATAGTTGAGTTAACAGGGGTCTGGAACATTGAGGATGGGATTCAACCTACATATCTAATCATCTTGGCTTGTAGAGATCGTTCTGGCGAGTTAGAGGATCTGCGAAAGTGCTCCAGCGAAACCACAGCAACATTGAGGGAAGCAGAGAGAGCTGGCAAAGCGTAGAGTCCGATCTAACATAATAAAGCTTATATCAGCATTAATAGTCCAGTAGACAGACCTTGGTAGTAGGATGTAATGGAATAGTTTGGGTTAACAGGGGTCTAGAATATTGGGTATGGGATTCAGCCTATCTATCTAATCATCTTGGATTGTAGAGATCGTTTCGGCGAGGTACAGGATCTCCGGAAGTTCTTCAGCGATGCCACAGCGTCATTGAGGTAAGCAGAGAGAGCTAAGAAAGCGGACAGTCCGATCTAATAATGCTTATATCAGCATTAATAGTCCAGTAGACAGACCTTGGTAGAAGGACTAAATGGGATAGTTGTGTAAACAGGGATCTGGTATATTGAGGAGGGAATGAAGCCTCTCTATTAATCATCTTCACTTGTTAAGATTGATCTGGTGGGGTGGAGGATGAGTATATATGATTTCCTTTATATCCTGTTGGTGTAAGGTCATCAAAGAATAGGAAGAGGTGAATGCAGAAATAAAATCTAGAGGATCTTCGGAAGTGCTCCACATCTTGCTCATACCAATTCCTTTTGAAGCAGTCATTAACGGGGCTCTATCTAGCTGAAAAAGCAGAGAGTCTGTAGAGGCAGTGGGACTTAATTGAATAACTATGTAAACAGGAGCCTGGACAATGAAGACGTTATTCAGCCTATTTATGATAATCATCTGGCTTGGTAGAGGACGAATATATACATATGATTTCCTTTATCTCTTATTGGACCATAGGGCGTCGGAGGACAGGACGAAGTGAATGTAGGAATAAAATCTAGAGAATCTTCGGAAGTGCTCCACAACTCGCTCAGGACAATAGCTTTTGAAACTGTCATTGAAGGAAGCGGAGAGAGCTGAGAAAGAGCAGAGTCTATATATGCAGTTGGACTTAATTGAATAACTATGTAAACAAGAGCTTGGACAATAAGGACGTGATTCAGCCTCTCTATTACAATCATCTTGAAGAAATCGTTCTGGTATGGTAGAAGACAAATATATATGATTAACTTTATCTTCTGTTAAAGTATGGGACGTCAAAGGACCGGATGAGGCGAATGCACTAGTCAAGTCTGCACTAGAAGTCTAAATCTCCGGATCTCCGGAAGTGCTCCACATCTCGCTTAAGCCAACCTCTTTTGAAGAAATCAGTGCCGTGAGCCAGGAGAGCTGAAAAAGCGGGATATGTATCCATGAGTCCGACTTAATAAAGTTAATACCAGGATTCATAGTCCAGTAGTCAGATCTATCTATCTAGTTATCGGACTCATTAGCTTCCAAAGTTTCCCTTCTAAAGGGTACTCCTCGTCGGTCTCCACCTTGCCCTACAAGTATAACAAAACCCGTTCGTAATTTTCTTTTTTCTCTCCTCACATTTTCCTGTCGCAAAGTATAAATATAGAAAATTGTGTCGCTGCCACGGAAGTGATTGGAAATTGTTGCGTTGTTGGCTTTTCCAGCTTTGTTAGATACGACTACGTAGCTGCTTGCCCCAAAAGCCCAAAGCACTCACTTTGCCCACTTGCGAACTTGTCTTATCGTGCGCAAAGTTTTTCCCAAACAAGTACAGAGCGCATACCTTTGCTAAGGATATATGTATTCCTTCAGAAGAGGGTTATACCTCAACTCACACTCTCAGCAACCCTTTCACACTGACAATGCTGCCACATGTGCAAAATTTATTTGAGGTTAGTTCAGGTGTGACACAAAAAGTAACATTTTATATATTTATTGTATGGATTTGCCATTTTAAGTTGCCCATCGTGAGCACGGCCACCCTTCTCCCCACTAGATAACAAAAACTATGACAAAAAACTTATTGCAACGAGTTGGTACAAGGACAATGCATTGTGACCATGGACGACAGTGGAGGAGCAGAGAGCCGAGAGGTTGTTAAGCACCTCTTTTGTATGTCTTATGAGCGCAGCTGATTGCAAAGTTTTATGCGCACGTGATTTTCCTCGATAAGAAGAATTCTTACCACTGTGAAAATAACTGTAAATGCGCGTCTCTGTTTTTGACATGATGAAAATTGAGATGCTATAACGGGAGGCAAGTATCTATTGTGTGTGTGTGTGTGAGGGGCTGCCAATGTGAAAATTGCAAATTGCAATGGCGTCTTTTAATGGGAAAAATGGATTCAAGCTGCAGTCGTATCAAAATAATTGTGAAATAGCGAAACTGGTAATCAATATAGGAAAAGACAGTTGAAGATGTTTGACAGATGAGAGATACGTTAAATACATTCCAGGTTACTAAGTAATTTTTTCACGAAACTTGATAAATTAATTATATATGCATATAATAAAAAAAAATAAATAAATCTATATTTATAAAAGAAACTTATGTTTTACGTGTTACGGGTGTTCTCATGAACGCCTCGATAAATTTCAAATCTGATTTTTGCGAGTGTTAGTGGTTGTCAATACGGAGGTTTAAAGTCTATTGTGTTTGTGTGTATTGGTTCGTAATAATAATTAAAAGCCAATTAAGGAATACTTAAGTTTGGCCATACGGCTTTTTAGAGAGTACTGAAAGTAAATCAAAAAATCATACAATTGTCAAGATAAGCTAAATAGAGAATCTTACGATGTTTATACACTTTAAGAGTATTCAAAAAGTTTGGGCAGGACAACGTTTGCCGGGCCCACTAGTATAAAAATAAAAATAGTTCAGAATTTTAAATTCTTTGCCATATTTTGGGTTTATGGCAAGTCGGGCTATTTTTTAATATATTTTATTCTACAATCTTTATAAAGGAACTTTCGATGTACCTAGTCCTACATACGTTTACGGAACACGGAGATTTTAAAATGAAGTAAATCTGGCCAATCTGGTCTTTCTAGCTCTTTTAGACTCCAAGATCTAGGCGTTCATTCGGACGGACGGACGGACATAGCTCAATCGGTACCCATCGGTAAGCATTTTGGTATAAAGGACTTGGGGTCAGCCGCGCCTGCTTCTGTCCGTTACATACATTGCACAAATCTAGTATACCCTTTGTACTTTTAGGTACAAGGTATAAAAATCATTGCAACCAGAGAGAATAATGTCAACCCGCTCCCTCGAGACTATATTCGCTTATGTATTGTCTCCTTGCAAACCTTCTATTATCCTGATTACATTCCAAATTGTCGCCTCTTTGATGCTATATCTTATCCTGCACAAATTTAATCTCTCCTTTTTTTGGGTAAAGGATGCGATTTTAATGACAATTTGAAAAAGGTTCTAATGAACATGAAACATGAAAGAGTTACGCAATATAGTACTCAGGAATCCAAATGGCGTCATCCACAATATTTTATTAAAAAATTTTCCTTTTTTTAAGCTTTAAGACTCCGCACAACAATTTCCTTACTTCCGTTTTGCAATTTACGTAATATTTTTATTTTTTTTTTGGGTTACTCTCTTAAATTGCAGCTAAGATTTTATGGCTCACCAAATTGAATATAATTTGGCTTTGGCAACTTGCACGAACCGCAATAAGATAAAAGATCATACTTATAAAAAATATTCTTGGCAAGACAAACTTTTGCCCAAAGACACACACATACATATAGCAGAGACACATGCCACATGCAACATTTTGGGCAGCCATAGAACTTGACACAAAAGTTGATGTCTCAAGTGTGAAGTAAAATATATGAGCAGATACACACAGCTGGGGCAGGAGCAGGAGCGGCAACAGCAGCGGAGGTGACGGAGGCAGTCATAAGTGCAGTTTCCGCTTTTGACTGTGCATATAAATCTTAAGACAGTTAACGACATCATATGGCCTGCTCCAGTTCCAAAGATGAACTCACACAATGGCAACGCTGTTGTTGTAGTTGTTGCAACTCGGTTCTTACCAAAAATTACACGCCACGCGACGTTGCAACTTTATCTGAATTTCATTTGTGCATAATTGTAGAGAGCGGAAGGCACGAAGAACCAAGTGTGACAGTGTGTGTGAGTGTGTGTCAACTGTGTGTGTGGCACAAGGAGAATCCAGAAACGAGTTTCACTTCTTTACTTGCCACTGCCTTTCCATATGGCGGCAGTTGAGGAAACCAATTTGTGGTAATTGTCGTGAAATTGCAATTTTTGCAGCTGTAATGGCCTGCTGCTTAAGTTGCACGGATAGAGAGAGAGAGAGACAGTGATGCAAAGAGAGGAGAGAGTGTGAAAGGATGCGAGTTTGTGTTTGGGGGCAAAGTGCTTGCTTGGCATCGTTTGGGTTATGTGACAGTTGATGAGCTTGTGGCAAGTAGGTAATATGATCAACAGACAAAATGTGAATGACTGCAACTGAGCTGACTGACTTGCTCATTAAGAAATTAAATGACTAGCGAGAAATCTCTTAAAACTGAGAGCCTTGGTATTATGATATTGTTTTTGGTGTCGGAATTTAATATAATACAAGTAAGGCACTTCATCTTAATGATTAATTTTATCTTTTAACTAGTTTTATTCTTTAAAGTCAAAGTCTTGAGTTGCCTCAAAAGATTTCATAAGCCACCTACTTTCTTTCTTTATTCTCCCAACTTTAATTCCCTCACACCCCTTATCCAATTTATTTCACATTCTTCTTCTGCTTTACATGCTCTCAAAATCAACGCTCATTTAATTATTTCAACAAGTTTACGCTCGAATCTAATGTATAAATAAATTAAGTCTTGCCTAAGCAAATGTTTACATTCTTTGCAGCAAATTCATTGCATACTTACAGGCTCTGCCTGCTTCAGTTCTCGAGCTCGAGCTCTCTGTGGCATGTTTTAATACCAATGCATTGCAAATGCTAACAAATACATGGATATGCATTTAAGCAGGCTATGAAAATTGCAAACATTCACACAGATACGCGTGCACACACACTCACGCACACAGCTGCAAGCACTCACAGATACGACAACAAAAGCCTAAATGCAAGCGCAGACGGCACGCATTAACCACGACAATTGCATGCATTTGCGTGCTTGTATGTCTGCGTATGTGTATCTGTGTAAAAGTGCGTGTGTATCTTTGCGTGTAAATAGTTTTCCAAAGGACAAAAACTTGAAGAAAATATGCCGCAGGCAAACGTAATAAGTCGGCATAAAGACTTATGCCTCAAACAGGCGGAGCAGCCAAGGCGGCCCACTATTTATTCAAGGCGTATTTAAATCAGGGTTGCCAAAGGATCGGTTCCAAAACGTTTATATAAAGAATTTTCTGTTTGCAGTTTTATAGCCTGTACGCAGCAGCCCAAAACATTTCCAGGCTAATAAATGCTTCTTAATTAGTTTTGAAAATTTTTTGGTTTACATGCGAAATGGTTTTTTTTTTGGTATCTTCAGTACCGTTTGTGGTATTTTTTGTTTGAAAGACAGTGCAGAGAAAAAATATCTATCTAATAGATAACTCTCTAACTCTTTCCACCAATTTTTGAAAATCATAACAGAGAATAAGGAACTCTTTAGTTTTACTATTGAAACTATTACTTTTTCTATTGCAAAATTAGCAATGTCTTGATTCTCTGTTCAGCCTTCAAAAATTGGCTCAAATCCATCTAAAAAAAATATTTGTCTGTTCACAGTTTTAAGGCCTGTACGCAGCAGCCAAAAACACTGCTAGGCAAATAAATGTTTTTTAATTAGTTTTAAAAAGGAGCAGTGAGTTCCTGCAAACGAAATGTTTCTTTTGTTGGTATCTTTAGTCAGTTTTGTGATATTTTTTGTTGCTTTCTTTCTACCTTTTTTTGAAAGACAGTGCAGAGAAAAAATATCTATCCAATTTTCCAAAAGAAATATATATGTATGGTAGAAAATTTTTATTTCGGGACATTGCACTGAATCTGAGTTTTTATGAAGAATTTTTAATTTTATGGCATATAATATATTTGAGTTCCTATTCGAGTTGGCGATGACTACCGCATCCGCACCAACCAAGAGCTGTATAAGCTCTTCAACGACATGGACGTTGCTCAGCGTATCAACATCCAGCGGCTTCGCTGGCTCGGACATGTCGTTAGGATGGACGAGGATGCTCCAGCTAGACGTATGTTCGATGCGGTAGTCAGCGGCCGTCGGCGGAGAGGACGACCGTGTTTGCGTTGGAAAGACCAAGTGGAAGGGGCCCTGTCTTCGCTTGGTGTGACCAACTGGAGAAGGCGCGCGCATTGCAGAGGCGCCTGGAGGGATGTTTTAAGGCAGGCCGTAACCCGGTAATCGGGTCGTTATGGCCACATAAGAAGAAGAATATATTTGAGTTTTAAAGCCCTAAAATGCCTCATAAGGACTTTGAAATGAATAATAAGGTCTGTATGCAACCAAATACTTCCATTTTTGTTGTTGTTATTATTATCATTTTGTATTTTTTGTTTTTTTCTTTTTGCCCGTACTTGAAAGGCAGAGGAGAAAATAAAAGATCTCTCTAATTTAAAAAAAAAGTTTAAATTTTTCTTAATCTGATTTTAATTTCGATCCGGGATTATGAACGAGACCATACTGTACATGCAATTTTTTAAAGAAAATTTTCATTTGACGGGAATTATCTATATTAATTAAATACTATTTCGAAATTTTAAAGTGCCAAATGGCTCCAAAAAGCTTGAAATAAACAATAAATGCTTTTAAACTATTTCTAGCTTCAAAAATAAATTTTTAAAGCTATTTCGGCTGTGGCGTTAACACAGTAAGGCTGTTCATATTTTTCCCAAAAATATAGGGCAACACTGTCTTGTTATGATCTCTCCGTACAGCTTTAGGCTGTATTTATTTTTGATTAGAATTTTGAAAAGAGTATTTCTTAAAATAAACTCAATTTATTACAAACGAGTCTTGGATAGAAAATTTGGTCTCTTTCTATGTTCTAAGCTGGAGCTTAAGGACAGACGCAAAGTTCATTAACGAGGCTTTGGGCAGTGTGGGCGGAACTTATTTCTGGGGCTAGGAAAGAAACTTTGCTTCCGCCCTACGACCGAGGTTAAGCAAAACGACAGACAGAAAGTTTCTTTATGGGACTCTGTACTGAGTCAAGGATAGGAACTTATTTCTGGGACCCGGAAAATAAACTTCGCTTCTGTCCTACGTCCCGGGCTAAAGCGAAAGGACAGACGCAAAATTGTCTTATGATACTCTGTTCTGAGCCAGTGGGCGCAACTTGTTTCTGAGGCTCGAAATGAAACTTCGCTTTGGATCTATGTACTGAGCTGGAGCATAAGGACAAAGTTCCTTGCCGCTAATAGGCGGAATTTATTTCTTCTCTCTTATAGGTTTTGGTATGGATTCCACTAAAACGTCGTCTTAGCAGTATTTTTTCCGCACTCAAAAAAAACCTAGCCCACCCAAAATTATTATTACTTAATTTTGATAAAAAATATAGTTCTTTTGTAAGAGCAAACTTTTGAATCTGATCTTGTGTTTTGAACCAAAACCAATACTATGTTGATTTAAGCCCGCGTTTTAGATCCCACTATAAATTTCTAAGCTCTGCAGCCCTGGCTTAAACATTTTTGTACTCTGCGGGAAGCTTATATTATATATGTGCCAGATTGACTCACATAAACATTTAAGCATGTTCATATACATATATACATGTTCTTATATATATTTAAAATATGTAAGCGCCACACGTGGCCAATTACAACTGCAGCATAAGTCAAAGCACAGCCGCAGGCGTGGCATAAGCTATAAGAATAAATATATATAAGAATATATTCGTATGTGTGTGTGTGCTTAGCTGTGATTGCAATTTTATAATAAGTATATGCCCAAAAGTATGCTTTAGTTTTTGGCTGTCAGTTGTTTATTAAGGTATAATTGCCGAAGACTGCAGGGCGTATGCTTAATTTATTAAATTTGCACGCATTAAATGCTGGCTTTTGTAATATTCAAAATATAAAAGGGTTTGCTGTTTAAAATTATAGGCCATTATAAAAATAAACAATATTTGAATTTTTGATCCAGACTGATTAGCTGGGTATACAATAAAAGGATCCTCAAAAAATGGTCAACACTACCGGGAATCGTTAGGTGGAGATTCAGATCAGGTTATTGATAACAGAGAATGAGGAAAAGTTGTTAAAAAAAATAAAATTCTATGATTCCTGCTTTTGTGCAGTTAATTAGCGTATTAAAAAACACTTATTTATCTGTTCACAATTTCCCAGCTAATTTATCCCTTTTTTTCATTTTATTAAATACATATTTGTTATTTTAATTTATGTACATTAAGCGAATCCGTGCAATTGTTTCTCGCCCTTTCATAACTTTTATGCTAACATTTTTTAATTAATTATACGCTACCTTAAAAAAAAGTAAAATGCGAACAAAAATTAGTTGAAATTCCGTTTTAATTTCCGTTTCCGCTCAACATTTTACGCTTGTCAATTATTGCCATATTATGCAAATATGTTGGCAGCAAGTCGCGACGCTTGTAGCAAAAAAAAAAATATTAATAATGTATAAAATATAAAAAAAAAATAAACACAGAAGCAGAGAAAAAATTCTGAATAAGTGTGCATTAAATTTGTTCGTCCCTTGCTCTCCTTTTAGAGTCCTGGGCGCTTAATTGAATTAAAACATAAAAATTTTTGCACCGCAATAAGTTAGGTTGCGCATACGCCCCTTGGGGCTAGGCAATAAACTTTTTCGACCTGTCTGCATATTGTATACGTTTATGGGGATTGTTGCTTACCAGCTTGCTCGACCATGCCCATAAGGCGTATACGCAATACATATAATGATTTATTAATACACTTTAGCTGTTAATTTAATGTAATTCACTTTACAAGCTTTATATATGCAAACTACAGCCAATTATGTCTTCAAGTGTTGGTGGGCGAATGCATTGCACAGCACTGTAGCTGCTGCTGTAGCTGCTGCTGACGTTGTTCAACACTTTTGGCAACTCATTTGCCATAGGCAATAAATATTTATACAGTCTACACGAACAGCTGCAGCTGCCACGCCTCTTAATTTCAACTTCCAGTACTTAAAAACACAAACAGATACAAATATGCGAAAAGTTGTGAACACATACATGGGAACATGCACTGAGAGAAATATGATGGTAAGAAGTTGCTAAATATTTAGTAAAAAAAAAGGTTAGAGAATTTATTTATAATTCTAATTTTACGTACGCTAGATGGAGCATAGAAAAAATTTGCAAGCCGTATAAAGTACTAAATATTTCGCGCACTAGAGGGAGCCAGCAAAAAATTTTGATGCCGTGCCAACGTATCAAAATTGTTCGTCTAGAGGGAGCGAGAAAAAGTTGGAATCAGATCAATCGCGGAATTGCCCGATAGAAGGATCTCAAACTGAAATTATCGGTTTTATAGAGAGATTCATGATAATTTGAATGCATCGAAAAATAAATTTTTCTGTATGGAGGTGTTTTTTATATTATTTCAATGCTTTTCAAAATGTAACATTTTTTAACAATTTATATTTAGAAGTGGTCAAATTATTTTAAAATTAATGTTTCACAAATATAATATTCACATATGCATTAACGTCCGCATTAGACTTTTTGAGAGCAACCAAAAAGTATTTATGACAGTATCAAGTACACAAAATTGCCCGCTAGAGGGAGCAAGCAAAATAAATGTATAAACGTAACAAGTATCAAAATTGTCCGCTAGAGGGAGTTTAAATCGGAATCACACAAAGTTTTATAGTTTCTTTGGGAGAGGAATCCAAGCATCATGGATGGAAGAATCCTCATCATTGATAATATATGGGTATATAAATACTTGAGATTGGAAGTAATTACGATTTTATATAAGTCAAAGTTCTATAAAATTGTTATTTGAAATTAAATTCACAATTCATTTTAATGTAACAAAACAAAAAGTATTGAAAATTTTATTCAAAAAATTTGTCATTTAATTTTACTTTATGTAAACATATATAACATTAAACAACATATTCTTGTTAAGTGCGGTCTTCTTTTTATTATTCAAAGCATTTCCAAAATATATGCATTTGAATACTTTTCAAATTATACACTTAAAAAAAATTAAATATATTAAATAAAATTATATAGTTATTATTTTTGGACGAAAAAATTGAAGTGATCTCCATTTCTGCTGTATTTTATTGAGAAGCGAGCTTATGATTATTATATTATAAAGTTATTTTTTATATTTTTATGATATATTTTAATATTTTTTTATACTTTATGCATTGTTTTTTTTTTCAAAATTTTCATATATTTTAGAATTTGTATGTCATATTTTCTTATATTTATTATATTTTTCCCTTTTTTATTGTTTTAATATTTTTCATATTTCTAAAAATTTTTATATTTTTGATTTCTTTTTATATTTTTTATATTTCTGATGTTTTCTGATATTTTCTGATATTTTCTGATATTTCCTGATATTTTCTGATATTTTCTGATATTTTTGATACTTCTTATATTTTTAGAATTTTCTTCATTTGTGCAAAATGTTGCCAATCGTTTCTCTCAGTGTACAACTATCTACTTAAACAACGCTTAAGTATATGCATTGCGTTTTCATTTATTATGCCTGCTGCGCTTAATCTGCTCACATGCATATACAAAACATACACAGATACAAAACTCACAGATACAAAACTTACTCACACATTTATAAAGCAAACAACAAAAGGCAAATGAAGCTGCTGCAGCCGCCACTTTGGCTCAAGTAGCAACAACAAAACAACAAAAACCAAAAACAACATCTATCTGCAAGTTTCCTGTAGCGTTGAGTGTTTATATTGTTTATGTTTGCAGGATATTATAGTAAGTATAATTAAAAGCGGCAATATTTACAAAAATATATGTAGAATATAAATATATTGTAGATTGAAAATTGCTTGCTAGCTACTTTAAAGTTTATATAGAACTTATGTAAACTAAGTAATTGAACATATAATTAAGATGGGAAATGTTTTTTGTATCTATAAGATGCTATTGGGTATTTGAAGCTAATAAGTAGCTTTAATAATCATAAAAGGGTAAATAATGAAAATATTTAACTTGTCAAGCTTGAATTAATAAAATTTGTTGTCTTACGTATTTATAAGATACAAATAGAATTAATTGGCGAATTATGTATCCATAAGAATCACAATAAGGGTAATTGATAGAAAATGTGGAATTTGCAATTCTTGAATTTGTACAATTTTCGAAAAATGGTTCTCGATAAAAGTAGATTGGCGCATATGCGATCCATAAGAGTCATTTGTACCATAACCATAAGGCTATAGCAATCAAACTTATCGCGCATTTCCGCATGAAAATGTAGTAGCGTCTTTTGTTGGAATTGACCTGAAGCCATATGCCAACGGACTGATCCGATCCTTATCCGTACTGTATCAGGCTCTGATAAGCCCACCTAGACCAGATCGTCACTCTGCGTAGATCTTACAGAGAGACCTATGAAAATCTGGTCGAGATCCATCGTCTCTTCATCGACTACAGAGCCTGCAGTCTGAAGAGTCCGATTGGCCAATTTTCTGAGGATGGTATCTAACAGTGTGGCGGCCAGATAGGTTAGTTACCAGGAGCTTTAGGACTATCATGCTTGACGAAGCCTCGGAAGGAGCGAACCAGTGTTTATCATGGTTTTGATTGTGGACCAACTAATCACTTATCACAAAATGGTGCAGGAGATGTAGACAGATTGGAGGCAACCTATCGTGCTAAATCCTCAGCGATCGTATTACCATCCTCTCCATGAGTATCCAGGCACCCAACGATAGCACGATGATATTGATGTCTACGAGCAAGGCACACGGCGTTTGTAGGTAGTATATGGCTATTCTTTGAACCATCCTGAAGGAGATGCAGTACATAGCACTGCAGTTAATACCCTAAATGACATCAATCTGGACTATAACTGAAGAACACACTTGCAATATGTGTTGCTCTGGTCTAGTAATCCCTTGTAGAAGGATCACTAAGGACCGCAAGTATAACTCTACAGCATGATCATCTGCCGTGATCTTGATACGACGCATGGGCCAGATGCTCATTGCGGTAGATGCATCTGCTCTTGGGGTGTTGAGAGTCTAATGACTCCGTAACATCTACCATCCTGCTCAGTTTTGAGGACGACCATCGCATACGGATGAATCACGAACTGTATGAAGCTCGGACGGTTTCACACATGCTGTCTAGCGCATCAGCAACACAACGTCTCCCGACATGGCTCGAAGAGCATATAGATTTCATATGTTATGAAATAATTCCGTGATCCTAAGGTCTTATCTGGAGCGAGATCGATACGTCAGGAAGGGAATATATAAGGGACGGCCATGACCAGATGTCAGAGTCCAGGATGAACCGATCCTCCTTGGTATTACTGATTGTAGAAGTCGCGCATGGCTGACGTGTTTGGATGAAAACTGTTGCAGTCGGCTGTGAGTCCGAGAACGGTTACGATGACTCCATGAATACGGTATACAGATATCTCTTTTGAAGCTTGACTGACATTTCTATAATGGCTCGACATTTTGCAGCGTCTTGGTGTCTACCTACCTAGGCGAACATCAGTTTGATTGGCCTGATTACAATATGTAGACCGATAGTTTTGCCGACCTCACTACATACGAGACTATATCCAATATCACTAATACATGCCTTACTATTTTTTCTTCATATCTCGTGCATTTTCGCTTACCAACACATGCTTAAAGCATTTGCTCCAAAAAAACTTTAACTCCACCTTTACCTTAACAACATTTCGACCAAGACATTATCTGCGTGTCATAAATTAACAAACCCCCAAAAACAAACAATTTGCAATTTCATTTCATTTCTGTGTTAGCCAAAAACCATCAGAGGGGCGTTTCGTGTCACGCAGCTAACAACATTAAGCCAGAAAATACAATTAACGATAATAAAAGCTAATGACATTGGGCTCCCCCGAGCTATCTAAGCTGAACGCGACAAATGTACAAAATCATTAAAATCAGCTGCCACAGACAGAAACAGTCAGAACTTCCCTGTGAAAAAAAATAGAAATACCCCACAACAAGGGGAATTCCCTGGCACTCAATGAGCCAGCGACAACCCTGGCAGACTGACAGACAGACAGCACGTTTCGATTACGTTGGCAACACTTCCGCTGCTGCAAGCTACACAATTTCCGTGCCGCTTTAAAATTCAAATGCAAAAGGACGCGGCAAATTATTTGAAGAGTTTTCTACTCTCTCTCGCTCCACTCTCCCTCTCTTAATCTCTCTCTTTAGGCAAACTGCCAGCACAAATGCAGCTCAAAGATATGACTTCATCTGAGTTTCTTTTTTTCTGGCTTTCAATGCTTGCAGCGATGCCTGCTTCATTTGAACTGTAGTTAGATATTTTATTCTTGCCTCAATTCTTTGTATGGTCATTCAATTACCGACCCCAGCAGCTATATTCTAATTTTCTCTAGCTGTCTGTGTAGCCCTCGTTTTCTTTTCCTTACCCCACTCCCTTGATTTATATGCGCCACATGTGCCGCACTTTTGCCCTGCCCCGCGGCTCTCTTTGATTTGTTCAAGTGCCGTGCTGGCATTTTGCCTAGAGATAGTTTTTCTCCAAGTGGATTTTTGTTGCTGCTGTTGTTGTTGTTGGCGCTGTCTTTGGATTCGAATTTTTCAATTTTGCATTGGAACTGAGCTGGAGCTCCATAAATGCATACATATGTTGGGCATAATAATAATTTCTATTGTTTTCAAAAATTTATTATACGAACGTTTTAAGCTGAATGCTGTTCTCTTATTGTTGCTATGACGTAGATTCATTCATTTGCTTTATTAAGCTGTTTGCCTTTGTTTTGGTCTGGCAGTGACGTAGATAGTTCACTAATTGTTGGAGAAAATCCCTTAACAGGAATTTTTAAGCCATAACTCATTATTTTTGAGAATTGTTATATAGGTAGAGCAAAAATTGAATTTTTGAAAGGCTTGCCATAGATGTTAATTAAAGGTATGCGAAAAAGGGAAAAACTACAATACAATTATGAATAAACAATATGTTGTACATATGGAGAAAAAAAAAGGAATTTATAGGAGTTGTATTGCAATCTTTCATTCCAAAGCACAAACGTTTTTCAACCATTTTTTTTAAAGCTATTAAAAATTTGTTTTAAGAAAATTAATCTTCAACTGAGAGGAAGCTGCAAAGAACAGAGATTATTGGAGAAAATATTGTTCGAAAGGCCAAAGCTGAATAAAAGATGTAACACTAAAGATAATGTTTTATAAAGTGGGCATTAGTATCTTGAAAAATCAAAGAATATATTTTTTTTGACATAGCTTACTCTCATTTTAATAGCTTAAACCGCATTACAATAATTTTCTGGGACATTGTTAATTACTCACCTGAAACGAAAGAAAAAGAAAAATAGATTTGTAAATAAAGTACTTTATGTATTATATATAAGTAAAATATTATTTGCTACTAAAATAGCCTGAAATTATCTTCAATTTAAGATGTATTTATCTTAGCCTAATTTATAAAGCCAAGATCCAACTTGATTCAATTTCAACGCGAAATTAAAAAAATTTACTGGGCTAATTTATGCTAAGCATAAATAGAAGACATTTGTCACTATTTTGACATAAGATTTTAGTGCAAAAATAACATTTATTCATTGCAATTTTATTTATAAAAATAAAGATCATCTTTTTGAAAATTTAGCGATAACTTGACACAACGTATAAATAGTAAATAGAGCCATATAATAGCGAAAAACGAAGTGGGCAGAGGATTGGAATATATTTATGGAAAAACATATAAACCGATAACATAATTATATTTGGAGATTTCTTCAGAATCATCGAGAAAGAAGTAAAAAATAAAGTACATGAATAATTCGCAGTTGCTTTCTGACCGTAAGAGTACGCGAACCTAAAAAGGATATTTAAGCGAGCTTATGCTACTTAGAGATATATAAGGACATTGTCCTGTTAACATAATAGCATTTCAAAGACCAAACATTTTTTCATCGGAATGGTAATCAATTTAACACTCAGACAGACATGTCAGAATAATCGCTGTTACATGAATTTCAGATAAACTTAATTTTGAGAATGTCGAGCGTTATAACTAGGAAATTTTAAACGCGCTCACGCACAAAAACTAAGCCGTATTAAGACATAAAATTTTACGCCATACGATAAAATTTCAATGATTTTTGAATAAATTTTAGAGAAAAAAACATTTATGCTTATTGTTTTTGATAATTTTATACTAAGAGTTATACTCTTTATGAAAGGAAATTATTATTTAGAATAAATTTATTTAAAATTAATAACAACAGTTTTCCTTGCAATTTATCTATAAATAATAAAGCAATATTTGTTTTTAATTATTATTAACAAATTTTTTTTACTTAAGTCAAATATTTAAGCATATTTTTTTGGTCCTGAATTTTAAAGCCGAAATTCGCGAGGCTTAATGATGACCAGATGGTAAAATTTAAACAAAGATCGTTTAAAGAAATTATTTTGAGTAAAAAAAGGAACAACTTTAAAGCAAAGCTGAATCTTCAAAGCAGTCTCGGATTAAATTTTTTTAGTATAAAAAAAAAATAAGTTATTTTCTTTTTAATATCGTTTATTTGTTTATATTATTTTCAAACTATTAATATATAAATGATAACTTTGGCACTTCTTTTTCTTTTCAGAACTTTTAATATGAGGAATAAATTAAGTGGGAAGAGGAGTGGCAGGTCGTCCCTTAAATACCTGCTTTATGGGCAGAATGGCAAATTAAGCTAATATTTGATATATCCATCTATCTCTTTGAGATCCTCAAGATCTTAGAGCTTGAAAGACCTGGGACAACCAATTTGAGATTTTGAGTACTTATATGATATTTTCATCTATTTCTTTGAGATCCTCAAGATCTTAGAGCTTGAAAGACTTGGGACAACCAATTTAAGATTTGGACAACTTAGATCAAGAATTTTTTTTTTCTTCCATGCCATCAGGCCTTTGGACCTTAAGATATTCGTAGATAATCGCAAAATTTTAGTCGATTTTTTTTTTGTAACCCTAATACCTCTTTTTTGGCATAACAATGGACCAAATGGATATCTGATGATCTTAGAATCTTATTGTGAAGCCTATTTTAACTAGCCTAAGCCTACCCTAATATATTTTTTTTTATTTAAAACCAATTAAAGATTATCGTATTGTATATGTATTATTAAAAAGATCACACATCATTGCTGAAAAAAAAAAAAATTTTAAAAATATTTTTCCTAAAATTAAAACTCAAAAAAGTCCTAAACTAGGAGGAAGCTGCAAGGTATAGAGATTATTGGAGAAATATTGTTCGAAAGACCAAAACTAAATTATAGCTGTAGCGGATAATGAAGATATTAGGATAATGATGATATTATATATTATTTTGTATATTATATAGCTCTGCTGCAGAAAAAAATACAGTTCGCTGCGGCTTTTAAAAAATATTTTGAAAATTGAAAAATCAAAAAATTGGACAAATCTATGGACATGCCCGTACATATAACAATTTAAAGCAATTAAATATTTTAACTTGGAGCAGAAATACTTTTCAAATAGACTGTATCAAGAAACAAACTTAAAAAGTATTTTTTTGCTCAAATTTATTTTTATATTTGCTGCTTGTATTTAGCTTTAATTTAAAAACACTTGAAATACACAGTTGTTGTTGCTGTTTATTTTTATTCATTTTTTTTTTTTGTTAAACTTTTCCATTATTTTCTGTATACTTTTTATTAATTTTGCTGCTTACGTTTTTGATATTGTCTGCAATAGTTTTGTTTTTGTAGTGACTACTTGAAGTGCTTGACAGTCACTTGAAAATGAATTTTCCCCAACTTAAATCATTTAATGAAAAACTACTTAAAGGCCAACCACCGAGTGCTCTGGCTGAGTGGTTTCTAGGGTCAGAACAGAACTCTAGAGTCAGTCTGTAGTCAGTCTGTAGTCAGTCAGTCAACCATTTGTGGAAACTTGAAAGCTTTTGTGTTGAATTGTCCGATCAACACATGAACATAATATTGGCCAAAAGTAAACTGTATCTGTAACTATAGAAGCACTAAAGATACTCTTACATATATAAGTGCATTGCACATTAGCTGGACTGACTGGGCCATATTAATACTTGGCATAATTAACAAATTAATAACGAAATGCCATAAAAGCCACAAAATGCCACAATGAGCCCACTACAAAATGGCCAAAATGCCAGTAAGCCAATTTCAGCTCTAGGGTGCTTCAAGCAGCTGTCTGTGTGTGCATTTGTATCTGTGTGTGCCTGATTGTAGTGCATTTTTGATTTACATTTAGTTTGTTCTAATTATTTAGCACACTTGACTGCCGGCTGACTAAATGACTAACTCACTCTCTGACTGACTGAATGTCTGTCGGACTGACTATCTGACGTTTTGTCTTAAGCTGCCTGGCCATGTGCATTTCATTATTTAAATGCATTTTGACTTTAGCCAGCAAAAGATACATTTGTATCTTAAGTTGATATGCTGCCACAAATAGCTGATCAAATAGCACTCAACTGACTCAACACTTCACAAGAAGCTGTAGACCAAAAGCAGCACAATACAGCGCAGCTCAAGCATTAACCCTTAATGTGTGCTGCTGTGATTACTCATGGGGGGAGAGAAATTTTTGGGGACTAAAATAAAAGAAAGTTTACGGGTTACATTCATAGGCATATCAGAAGAACGGATAGTTAGATGAAATATAAGCATATTATAAATGCTGATGAATATATCAGATCAGGTTTTTTTTCCGTAAAAGGGTTCCTTACATAGAAATGGGGCACTGCGACCAAAAGTTCTTTTGTACCATACCCTTAAGTTAAAGCAAAAGATTTTCCGCTTTCCGCATAAATAGCAGTAGGTCTTTTGTTGGTATTGACCTGAGATGGAAGGGACTAATCCGTTCATTTCCCATGTGACAGGCTCTGTCCCATACCAGCGCTGGGCTTTCTCAGGGAATATGACTGGTGGTTTCATCGTCTTCTAGACAGAGCCTGCACTCTGAAGAATCCGATAGGTCAATTTTCTATAGATGGTATCTAACACTATGGTGGCCAGATAGGTATGCCACCAGGAGTTTTAAGTCCGCTCGGCCAAGACATTTTGTTTTGAGGTTTGAAAAGCACTTTTGCTTGACGAAGCCCTGGAAGTCCGCTCTGCCAAGACCTTTTGTCGCGTCCAGAGGTTTGACAAGCACTTTTGCTTGACGAAGCCCTAGAATGGAGAACCAATATTTCCAATGTCCTTCTGGGGCCCATTTGTTTATCATGGTTTTGATTGTAGACCAACCAATACCACAGATAGTCAGGGTGGAGGCACCTTGTCGTGCTAGATCGTCAGCGATCGTGTTACCACCCACTTCCGAGTGTCCAGGCACCCAACATAGCACGACTTTATTCCCATAGGACAGGGATTGGAGGTAGTTATCGCATTCATTAACCATGCTGGAGGAGATGCTCCAGGATGAAAATGCTATCAGATCAGCTAACTATTAAAAAAAAATTTTTTTTGAGCCCGCGTCATATTTTAAACCCCCAAACACCACTATAGGGTTAAACAATCTACAAGATACATTTGCCAAGTTACTTTATTAATGCCATCTTTAAGATTTTCGCTTGCTTTTTGTTCATCTCTTTCATATTTGTTTGCGCATTGTTGACATTCCAGTTGTTGTTGCATTTGTTTTGTATCTTTTGTGTTGTTGTCACATTTTCATTATTGCAGGTAGCTCAAAAGACAGCAACAAAAACTGGTTTTATGACGCACGTGCTACTATGACAGAAAAAAAACTAAAACCCAAAGAAGCAGCTACAACAACAACAACAACAAAACAATAAACGACATGGCTTGAGATGAGATGAGTTGAGCGCACAGCTCGCGTATTCATAAGATACATTTGGCTTGTTACTTTGACGTTGTATCTTATGTCATTTTATGCGCAGAGCAACGCCAACGCCAACACGCCACAGATACATGCCACGTTGCACATTTAATCTTGAGGTGTTCTGCATATTTGTGGCAACGTCACGTCAAAGCTCTGATTGTCACTCATTCATTCAGTGCGTCACTCAGTCAGTCATTCCGTCAGTTTGCTAGTTAGTCAGTTGACAGCTTCAGCAAGCGCCCAAAATTCACGGAGGAGACTCTTTCCCTCTCTCTGACAGTCGTAAAATATTTGAATATTTTTTACGCTCTCTTTGTATCTTTTTTTTTTGTATACTTTTTATACACTGTAGAGGGAAAGGGTCGAGTTATAGTAGGTGACGTGCTGTAATAGGCGTGGCGGAACAGAAGCTATATACTCCAAAAAAACGTTTCTGTTTTTGGTGTGGAGAGTGTTGAAGTCATGCTCAAGATTCCTTCTCTACCGACACCTTGATCTCTGTGTTCAGGATATTCTGTTGAAGCTTTGGAAATTTTTTTTTTTAAAACTTATACTTTAGCTATACGAAAAAATGTATATCCTGAGTACACCACCAGTGCCCTGCCTCTTTCATTGCTAGCTGAGTCAAATGTTCAATTTGATCCTATCAAATTTGGTATATAGTCTTATGTGAGCCTAAAAAGCAGGGTTAGGTTAAGTTGTATAGGCAGCTCAGATATTGACTCAGATTACCCAGAGACCATGAGGTCCTTTGTGTTGTCTACTTAAAAGAAGGGGAGGGAAGGAATTGAAGAAAAGAAGATATTGTGGAGGAGAATCGAATACTGTACATCCCTAATCACCTAAGTCTCTCATGTTAACGAAGCATTTTGAGGATTCGAAGAAAGCAGCCATATCCGCTATGGGCACATAGGCTAGACTATCCAGATCCAAATGAATGGCTTACTGAGAAACTGGGTTGTCTTCTAAGAAGCGCCTGGCAATCTCATATCAGATGTTGGATTCTTTCTGTCTGTCCCTTATCTCTACAGCTGCGGCAGAAATGATGGGGTACGTGCTCGGTTACAACGTCTTCGCTTTGGATCATATCTCGACCAGAGTGCCTGGAGATGCGACAACTGGACATAATGTCCCATTCTCTTTCAGCCAGAGCTCTAGCCGTCTCCCTGATTTGCGATACGACATCCTTTAACGGTCTTTTTATGTTCGTAACCACAATGTTAGCTACCAGCGTTGAGCTGTTCCTGGCACACTCGTCCGCCTCCTCGTTACCAAAGATACCTGATTGACCGGAATCCAGCAGAGGGTTATTGAGTGGAGTTGGATATGGTTGAGCGTTATGGACAAGATTTTCGATGTTCCTTGGACTTCCTTCCACGGTGCCAATAAGTCTAGTCGCTTGCCAGACTCTCCATCTTCGTACTATCAGTATAAATCGTCAGCTTGTTCCCTTTTAAGAGGGCTATATTGAGCTGCGGAAGAAATGGTGATGGGAAACGTGAAACCCTTCAGCCATATTGCCTATTGTGCAGTGCCCCAGTACAACGCTTACTACCATCCTAATCCTGTTTTTATGGAAGCGCAGGAGCAGCCTACCAAGCAATAAATATTGGACATTCTATGGCAATCCCGCTACATTCTCCTCTTCCATAAAAAACATCAGAGATTTTATTTTTTTTTTAGGAAGCATCTACAGCGTATTTCCTCGTCGACTCCCATTCCCGACTGCTTCTCATTTTTTTCCACCAACTACAAGTTGTCGTACTTTTTTCTTACCCTAGTGATTGCTGCTTTCGCTTCTTCTTCTTCAACGCGTTCCCAGTCGCTGTCTTTTGATTTGCCTCGAAAATTATGCGCCATGCGCTTTGCATAATAATCAGCTGGATATTCTTTTTGGAGCAGCATCTTGGAATGCAGTTACCTCGGCTTGGATTGCCTAGTGCCAGGTGCCAGTTGGCTACACCTGGCTTTTGATGTGCCTGGCACACTCTAGTGTAATAAACTCATTAAATATGATAAAAGGGTTGGCCACATATGTATCGCTCTCTGTCTCCTCCGCCCGATCTCTCTCACTAAAACAACTTAAAAGCCATGCAAAAATCCGGGCAAGTTAAGTTCAATTGCAGGCAAAGCTTAACTTATGCATATGCAAAAATGCCTCTATACACAATCCAAGTGAACTGTAGCCGGAGCTACATCCATAACAATGTGCTGCATATATCACTAGGAATACACGCTCTCATAGATACAAATACATACACACACACACAGAGATACACACACTCGTAACAATACACTCACACACTCAATTGCTCAGATAAATAGGCAATAAATGTGCATGAGCTGTTTTCGTTGTCGCTTGTCGAAGTTCAAAAAAGTTTTCTCCGGGTTTTTAATACTCTATAGATATACAAGCGAAGGGAGTTAGGTGGAGTTTGTGGGAGATTTGGTTATAGTTGTTGAGATAGTGATATTAATTTGTAAGATATGATGAATCTTAGCATGTTTATGGGTGGAAGCTGCGGATTTAGGCTTAAGTATGTGAGAAAAGTATCTGCATACATATTTAAAATTATTGTTTCTATAAATATTACTTTGTATGTTAACTAAGTCTTTTTCAAATATTCATATTTATGCTCACTCGATATTTTTCATAAATTCTGAGCTCCACTATTTTTTATAAATTTAACCATCTAAAATTGAATCATCAACGATCTTAACCTTACTGATTCTTGATCCTAGGTAGGCGATTTAGCCTAGCGACAGGGCACTAGGCTATCATTCCAGAGGTTGGTAGTTCGAATACCACGTTAAGCATGGTCCTGCACTTCCGACTTTTCCTATTTCCCTAATTTTTCCTGTCTAATCAATATCACTTACTCCCATTATCGGTATCACAAAGGGCCTGTTCTTGGCCTAAGTGAATTGGGACGCTTACTCCCAACTGCCGCCTTCACCTACCTATCTTATCTATCCATTGGACTCCAGGTAGTCTGAAATAGTTACATTTGGTTGGCATGGAGCATCGTATTCCTATGACTTTCAAAAAAGGGTGCTCTTCTTCCCATTCAGGGTAGGAGGGATTCTTCAGGATTAGATTGATACAACCTTCAAGTGCTAGAATCTATGACGCTATGTGTGGGTTCTTAGATTTAAATTTCATGTAAGCAACTCATCTAGTGTCCTACGGATACCCTCCTACTCAAGGGAGAGACTTACTTGACTCTATTTAAAAAATAGGAGCAGAAGAGTTGCAGAGTCTGGGGTAAGCCAGTCGTGCTAATCCAGTCGATGTCTTGTCTGAAATGTTCTTTGCGACTTGCGACCCAAAAAAGGATACTCCATGGCTCCTGCGAATCATCTAAATAAATTCGGAATTCGCTTGAAGCATCCTTTTTAATACTTTAGGTTACACTCCCTGGTGAAAGTCACACATAGACTGCAAGGTCCTAAGATATTGAATACTTTATTCGTTTATAGTTACCCCTATCTACGTCACTGTGTAACATAGCTTTTATTATTTTAATCTATGGAAGTGGTACAAGGGCGGATCGAGGGGGAGGGCTTTGGGTTTTTACGCTATACTATACTATACCAGACTGAAAACAACAAATTTTCTGCCGCTTGTCTCTGGAGTTGCAAACTTAGAATACAACATTTTTTCGCTCTCTGTGCAAACCAAAAGCGAGCAACGAACATGTATAGGATATCGCGGCAAACCTGGCCGACATACTGCAGTAAACGAACTATGAAACTTTGCTGTCTGAATAGAGCCCAGTGCTCGACAGTTGTCCGTGCTATCACAGGACACTGGCTGGTAGGAAATCACGCATCCAGGTTGAATGCTCCCCACCTTGATTTCTGTAGAAGTTGTGGCGATGAGGAGGAACTGGAGATAGTGGAACACTTTTTCTGTCATTGCCCAGGGCTGGTCAGGAAAATATGCCGGTTCCTACAGTCACACTTTCTCGATGAATTATCTCAGCTCTCCGAACAGAGTCAAAAATGCCTCTTAAGGTTTATTCAGGCTGCCGAATGGCTGTCTCACCTCATATAGTGGACCTCTTAAGTGGGGAAGTGTGACGAATGGCTCACTGTAGCGGTATCACAACGGTCCTTTTCTTGGCCTAAGTGAGTTGGTACGTTAGTCCCAAGTTCAAAAATAATTGGATCAATTAAAATTCGTCGTCTTGTCTGCTGATTTGTGATATTTCAAAATGGCTGTCTTGACGGGGAATAACCCATATATATATAATTTTTATGATTATCTAAAGCGTAGCTTAAAGTCGGATTATCGAAACTTTAAAGAGAGCTCTTCTCTGGGTATTTTGTTTTGTCGTTTTGTTTTATGTACAATGCAATGTAAATATATGCACAAGCACTGTGACACATACGCAATGTATATTACATATACATGTCTATCTATGCATATATACACACACACACATATATATACTATGTGTATATATGTATATAGTATGTAGATGTTATAACGTATACATATCGATGCTTGCACAATTGATTACGTATTCCGCATGTTGTATTGTCGCGACAGAATTTAATTTCGTTCTTATGGGACGCACATTGGTTTCGACCATTCCCCCAGCTTGGTTCACCCCCGAACTGGGTCCCACAATTCACGTACACTTCTCTCTCTCTATCTCTCCCTGTCTCTATCTCTCTGTATGTGGCCTGCATGCTATTGAACTGTAACGCATTCAAAGTTGTTGCTTGGATTCGGAATATCGTCTATAGGTCGTCCGTCGTCGGTTGGGTTTGGTTCTATCGGTTCTATTGGGTTCCATTGTCTATGCAAAATATACACAAAAAAATAAAGCTCATTGTTGTAGTTGTTGCAGTTGGGGCCAGAGTCGCTCAACTCTGTGCACTTGTCTGCCATTTGACGTTTTGCATGGGCCCGTTTTTGGGGGCCAGTCTCTACAATGTCCAGATGACAATTGTCAAATGGCTAAAAGTTCAGGAAATTAGCTGCAAACAAATTGACTAGCAATTCGAGCAACAACATTTGGCTTGGGCTTTCAGCCATGGCAAACAGTTACAACAACAACAAATATGATCAGAAAAAAACCCCCAACAAACACAATATAAATTCTAAAGTGAATAATAGCCAAATTGTCGACTTGTGTGTAATATTAACTTGGCTTAAATAAACACACACACACACTCAATAATTGTTGCTTTAAACTAACTCAGCTGGCTATTGCATAATTACAAGATCTGCCTGATTTTTTAATTAGCATTCGAGTGCTAAAATTCGGAACTGGGAACTGACTTCTAGCCTTCTATCAAGTTGTGACTTGTAAATGGTAAAAATAAATTGAATTATTCACAGTAAAAACCTAAAAACGAAACGAATATTAGATACAACGTTT
This sequence comes from Chymomyza amoena, assembly GCA_037043745.1. NCBI lineage: Eukaryota > Metazoa > Arthropoda > Insecta > Diptera > Drosophilidae > Chymomyza > Chymomyza amoena. The sequence goes on from JBAMAX010000231.1 coordinate 128,812, forward strand.
TTTTTATCGCTTAATAGTTTATTTCCTTATAGTATTTAACGCCTTGAAAATATCTTGTGACGTAGACAAAGTTAGAAATATATGTTAGAAATCTTGTGACGTCATAAAATTTAAGGCAAAACTGTTTTGATAATAATAATAACTCTCAGATCATAAAAAAATAAAGCGTGCTGCACAATTAGGATTATATTTATAGTTTTACAAAATTCAATATTTAAATTTTTATAATCATTTCATTTATAAAATGAAAAAATAGGTATATATTTTTTTAAAAAGAGAAGTAACTCTTTTTACGAAATTCCTCCTACCCTGCGTCTTCTCCTTTTCCTTTCTCGATCACGTTCTTTGCTAACACTTTTTGCTCACCTTAACAATGTCTCAAAGTTGCTCCCTTCGAAGTTCAGAATGCCTTCTAAAAAGTTTTACTTCGAAAAAAAGTTTACAAAAAACAAATCCAAATTTTCTTTTCTTTCTTTATATGAAGGAAATTAATAAAAAACTAAAAGTATTCTAACACATTTTGAAATCGATTTTTGTGACATTTAACGATTGCGTAACTTTTAAGATCTGAAATAAAATCTTAAATTTTCATACCAAATTTGAAGTTATATATTTTCTATTTCAAGGAGTTACCCTTATTTCTTAATAAAAAAAATGTAATTTCTGCCATGGCGATTATTTCTCAAAAGTTACCGATTTCTTCCATTTTTTTTTTGGTTTTTGAAGAAAGATTTCGCGCATAAAATATAAATTTTTGTTTTTAATTTAAATTTTTCTTTTATTAAAAATAAAATTTGTCAATCATATCTATTCGCTTATGAGTTGTAGTTTATCAAAGCAACGCCAAAAATTACAAGTCTAAATATGCAGCTATCGATATATCGAAAATATTCGCAATTTTGAAAAAAAATAAAGTTCGAAGTTATTTTCTTAATATTCAAAAGTGTTACTAAAACATGATAATTACTGCTATGGCAATCATTTATCACTTATAAGAGTTATCGATAATTTTTTTTATTTTGCAGAAAGTTCACGCACATAAAATATACAATTAAAATTAATAAAAAAAAAGGTTCATATACGTCTAATCGCTTAGGAGTTGTGGCTCAAATATTTAAATGTGGAGTTATCGATAACTCGACAAACTCATAATCACCAAAAAAAAAAAATGATTAAGTTTAAAGTTATTTTCCTTATATTCCAAAAAGTTACGCTTATTTCTCATTTAACCAAGGAAATTTCTGATGTAGCGATCATTCCTCACTTATAAGAGCAACCGTTTTTTTTTTTTTTTTTTTGAAGAAAGTTAACACATAAAATATCCAAAAATTTGGTTGTATTTAAATTTTTATCATTAATTGATAAAAAATGGTTCAAATATCTATATTCGCTTAGGAATTGTGGATTTTCAAAGAACGCCAAGTATCTTAACGTGCAGTTATCGATGACTCGATAAATAATCGAAATTTTGAACATAAAAATTGATAGGCTGTAATATTGGCATCAAAATCGAAGAGATCGATCGAAAACATAAAAAAAATATATATATAATATTATATTATAAATATATAAATATATTTAGAGGCCTTCATTGGATTGGTAATTGCATCGAAATTTATAATCTTTCATAATTGGGGCTCCATATTTTGTCTGAGTCTATCGGAAACAATAACTTCGTTTTCATGAATTGTCAATTCGAAATCAAATCGATAATCTTTAAAAGACTTGATGTGTTGTATAAATAGAACATTTCAGTTAGCATCTTCAAATTAGCTGTCCTCACATACAACTAGGATGCTCCCTGTTTAGGACAGCCTCCCATCAAGAATTCTCCATTTTTTTTTTTTTTCAAAATTTGTTAAGAAACGTAGCTAACAGAATTTGGCTGACTGGCTGGCTGGCCATGAACGACAGCAGCAGAAGTCGACAATTTCCTTTTTGGCGCCTTCCACTCTGATGTGACAGTTTCGTTTCCTGGCCAAAAGTCTTTTGGGGTTCTTTTGGTAGTTGCTGCTGACATGCCAAACGCTACGTGACAGTTCTGGCCAGAACGCTCTATGGTTGTTGTTGCAGCTCTGGAGCTGTGTGTTGTTGTTGTCGTTGCCACAGCGAAACGTGTTACATTTGTGTTAACGTGTTTCTTGCCTAGAATTTGCTATAAAAAAAAATACGATACAAAATATTCCACCACGACAACAACCGCAACATTTTTTTGAGTTCATGTGCAAGATACCAAATAAGACCCAGTTGGATCTTGGAGCATATCAAAATTCGTAGAATTTGTAGAAAAATTGAGTTTTCATTTGGTACTTTCGAGTACGCTTTTCGTTTAAGAGTTTTAGTTTTTGAATGATTTTTTAAAAGATGACTACCTAAAGCTAAAGATTTCTTTAATAGATTTCAAATTTATAAAGCTTTGCCAAAATAAGATCCAGTTGGACTTGGGGCACATAAGATGGCTAGAATTTGGAGGAAAAATATATCTTCTTTTGGTACTTATTTTTTGAGTACTATACTAGTGCTAGAGTTTTTTGAACGATTTTTTAAAAAGATAATTGGTTAGTAGAATTAACTGAAGAATTCTTTAATACATTGCAGATTAATAGAGAAATAAGACCTAGCTGGACTTTGGGCATATAAGGAATTTTGAAAAAAATGTATCATCATTTGATACTTAATTTTTGAGTAATATGCTAGGTAAGAATTTTTTGAATTTTTTTCTTAAAAGATGATTATCCAGGTGAAGATTTCTTTTCATATTTAAAGAGCTGTTCCAAAATAAGACCAAGTTGGATTCTGGGCACATAAAATGAATACAATTTTTTTTTTTTAATTTTTGAATACGATTCTAAATAAATATATTTTTAATGATTGATTTAAAGATAATTATCTTGTCCTACGTTTAGTTAAGTAAAGATTTCTTTTCTGAATTTCAGATTTATAGAACTGTGACAATTTTTTTTTAATTCACGAAGAAAATCTGTTGTTAAAGATTTTGAAAACATTCCATTTTTTTTAAACATACATTTGGCACACTATTAGATCTTTGCTGTCTTAAAAATTTTCTTAGAAAAACATTTTTGACAAAACTTCGAATAGTCTCAAATTTCACAAATATAAATATTTTTTGTGAAATTTTGTGGCTGCTGTCAAAAGTGACAATCTTGTATCTGCGTTTTTAGATTTTCAAGGTCATCGATAACACTAGCTTACACAAAAAATGAACCTTCGTATAAAAGTGTTTTTTAACGTAATTTCGGGTAGGGAATACGTTTTTGAGATAATTTCGAAAAACATGTTTTTGGGCATATTCGTTAACAAAATTGTTTTATCGATATGTTTGACGATTATATCGGAAGATATTGATGTGCTTTTTACAATGACAAATAAAATGTACAGATTAGGTGTAAATTATAAAAGTTACAAGCAACTAAAGTCCAAAAAGAGAGTAATTTTCAAAAATTTTTAATTTTAAGCCTTAATCTAAAAGAGAATTATTTTACGAACATTTCGAAATCGAATCTGATTCAACCGAAAAATAAGGAAAATACACGAATTTATCAAAAATAAAAAAATCGAATTCCGGAGCACGCGAAAACGAGCTTCTGGAGCACCCACGCACATCATATCTTTAAAATATCAGAGCTAGGAGTGCATAATAACAGAAGCAGATAAAAACATTCTTATATTTTTCAAGATAAGAGCTAGGATTTGTTAAAATAAAAATATCAACAACAAAATGTATAGAAAAGTATCACCAAAAATATCGGTTTGCCGAGAGCGAAAAAACGAATCCGAATAAAATTGTTCGATTTGGTTTTTCGTTTTTTGGAGCACTGAATATTTTATCTTTGAAATATTAGAGCTAGGAACATATATTTATAGCAGAAGATGAATCACGCTTTAAGTTTTTTCAAGGATGACCATCCAAAAATATGCTTAAAAGTTGTGTTTTATTTTTCAAATCTTTCGGACTTAGAGAACTTCACTGACGGTAGCAATCCTCCCTGTGTAGCTATCAAGCCGATCCTTTTACTCACACTATAGGGGCTTCCGATTTTCTAATAAGCAATCTTTTCTTCAAAGAAAACTCATATGGAGCAATTATTCAATTTTTCCCAGTTCCATTTCTTGGGGTAACTATACACACGTAAAAAACTATATTTTAAGTGAGCTTATATTTTAGCTACGCTTCAATTTGTCTGACGGGATGTTCTAGTTCGACGAGAGTTGTTGTTGTTCCACTGGTTCTTGTGGCCCCTGTTTTTAAGCTTATTGGAACAGTAGCGGACGCACTGGGGGCTACCTACCAACATCATATACAGTGAACTCTTCACAAAATTTTGACCCCTCTGCCTTCTTTCCTTTCTCCACCACTGCCTTGTTCTAATACAATTCTGTCCGCCATTTGATCTGCTCATAAAATTATTAGTTTTGCTGCAGCCGCATCAAATTGTTGCATGTGTTTGATGTTGTTGTTATTGCTACTTGAAATAAACATGCAACAGACTTTTTTTATTGTACATAGCTCCTGTTTTTTTATTATTGCTGCTGCTGTTCTGTTTTTTTTGCAGTTATTTGCTATCGACGTGTCATTTATTTATTTATTTTCAGTTTTCTTCTTCTTTCAATTATTTATAGTTTTTGCCTTTGGCTGTTTATTTATTATCGTCATTTGCTGACTGCTGTCGTTTACTCCCCTTTTTGTGCTTTTCTTCTCTCATTTCTCTCCGCCAAACAATTCATTTCGCATATATCACATAAATATGCAAGTCATGCGCAAGTTAGACGACGACAACGTCGACGACGACGTCGGCAGAGCGATGGACAGACAGACAGACGGGCAGAGAAGATGTCAATGCGACTATCGCTGTCGCCGTTGCTGTCGACGTCGCAGCTCCGAGCACATGGCTTTACTGTTATTGTTGTTAGAAATTTTGAGTGCGTTTCGGTTGACAGATAGATTTTAAATTTTAGAATGTGTGGAGTTTTGGGAATTGTATTTGCATAGAGGGGGAAGAACATTTAAAGAGAATTTAACTTTTGGCTTATGTGGTTTTGAAAATTATATCAAAATAAGTAAGGTATGTAATATAGAGGCATTGAACTTGAAATTGAGCTGGTCACACTGGTATTACTTGTACAAGTCGATGTGAGAATTTTAAAATAATTAATAAGTAATTAATAATATAATGTATCTTTTTAAATCTATCTTGATAACGTTTAATTATGGCAAATATTGGCATTGATTTTATATATCATTAAAAATAAATAATAAATTACTTCTTTCTACCTTGAAAACAATCAGAAGCTGTGCCTTTTTGGTATTAAATAAATGATTTCTTCATTTTATTCCACTTAAATAATTTTATCAATATCGCTTGATAAAAACTCGCCAAATTTTAGAAATGTTTGGTATTTTATACATGACGAAAATTAATTAAAAACAAAAAATTTGGTACAGTCGAGACGGTCTGGATACCCTGTAACTTTTCTCTCGAAAAAAATTGTCCTGCATATTCCTGCGGAGAACTTTCCAATTGAAATTAATTTTTTTTTTTTTTGTGAAATTCGATATTTATACCTATAAGTTACGTAAGTTTTTACCGATTGTGATGAAACTCTAAAGTTACGTCTAAGAAGCTATTTAACATATATGGGGGTAAGTTTTAAGTTGATATGTTGAGGGGTGTGGGAGAAAACACGGTAAATCGATTGCGGGGGGTGGGAGGTCTGCATCGATCAAATTTTGACGTGGGTTTGTTTATTAGAGCCACATGAATCAGCTTACCAAAAATTGTAATTCGAGGTCTCTTGTAACCATAACACTAGTAGACGATGAAAAATCTCCAGAGATGAGACTTATATTTTATGTTAGGGCAATGTTTCAGCATTAAAAATCCTTATTTTGTATCATCCTGTTAAAGCTTGTTTTTTTTCTATAACTATTTTAGTGAAAAAGGGCATTTTTCAAAAAACGATTTCACATATGATGTCATAAAATCTGTACTAATTCGAATTTTTTCAAAACACAACATTTTGGTGACTTTTTCTACATATATCACTATTTTTTTCAGAAAAAGTCTTTGACACCTAAAGAGCTATTAGCTATTTTAAGTTATTGATCATGATATGTAGATGCGATTTCTGTATAACTTTGTCTTTTTGTAAAAAAAGATGACTGATTTATTGAATTTTTAGTTTCGGATCGGGGAAATTGACATGATTCAACAAACCTAATCTTCTGAGGAAATATCTCTCTAGTTCTTCTATTCTCCGAGATCTAGGCGTTCATACAGACGGACGGACATACCCGAGGTTATGATAAGCATTTTAGTATAAAGAACTTGGGGTCTGCCACGCCTCCTTTTGACCGTTACATACATTGCACAAATCTAGTATACCCATTGTATCTAAATAAAGGGCATAAAAAGAAGAGTTATTTTAGTCGATTTGACTTTCTGAGTCTAGCACTGTGACGAACATTGCATATCATTCCACTTTTTTATTTTCAAACTTTAAGTATAAAGTTTTCTACTATAAACTGACTTAATTTGTTTAATGCATGAGAAATTACTTAATGCATATCATTCAATTTTTAAATTTTTAACCTTAACCGACTTAACTTGTATAATGCATGGGAAAATGCTTAATGCACTTAAAAGTCGTGCTTATTATTTTTTATTATGACGATTAAAAAATCTAATGATAATTATTGCATCAAAACTAACTTCAAAACTTTATCTGTAGCTTAAAGTTTGGCTTGTACTAAGCTATAAACTATACGTCTCAAAAAATTCCACTATAGATATGTCAAAATATTTTCGTTTAGGTCCGAGGAGAAAATGGATAAGTTCCTAACAATTTCTTAATAAGTTTTCTAGACTTTTAGTTACTTCATAATATAAAGTTTATATCGATCTCGGCCATTTTGGCGTAGACTTAAACTTGGCGCACTTCATTATTTAATAAGTCGATTTTTTACACTTGCCACTGAATTGATTGAATCCTTATTGGATAGCGAAGCTTTTTGAGATTAGCCTGGCTGTAACTTTTTTTTTTTAAATATAAAAACTATAAGTTTTATATCATTCTCGGCAGTTTTAGTATACAGTGCGTTTAATAACTATAGGACAGTCGGAAATTTTTTAGCTTATTCATGGATATGCCATTTTTGATGCAATTTTTATCGTTTCATTACTATAGGACGTAGTCTATTATAAGGAAATTAAGTGTAAGGATGGCATAAATACATTTTATTTTAATTTGAAATCACTTTTTGATAATTTTATGAAAAATCGACGCAATGTGTAAACATTAGTTTTTGCTATAGAGACCATATAATAGCCAAAAACGACATGGGGCAGAGAGTGGTGTATATTTTATGGAAAAACGTATGAGCTGATAACATAATTATAATTGGAATTTCTTTGGAATCATCGAGAAATAAGTAAAAAATAAAGTAAATGAGAATTCACACCTGAAAAAAAAATTTCCGACTGTCCTATAGTTATGATACGCACTGTAGCTTTAAACTTGGAGCCCTACCGTCTACCAGCATCACCTTAGCAATAATACGTCATTGCATTTGTTATATATTATATATATTGTTTTCATATGCTTAAAATGCTTGCTGGGTAATGCCTCAACCATCAGAAGGCTTAAAAGAAAGCGCAAATAAATTACGCAGCAAAAAAATGCAGCCTCTTCTCTCAGCTTAAGCGGTCTCTACTCATATTTGACTAATGCAAATTGCGATTTATTAAATTTTACAAAAAAAGTAAAATAGCTGCTTATGTAATAGCAAAGAAGTAAACAACAACAAAGTGAAAAGTTTTACCTTACCAATGGAGCCCAAAAACATTATTTATTTATTTTATTTATTAGTTTAACTATATTTTACATACTTATACATTAAATTTGCAATAATAATTCAAAGCCAAATAACATTTACATATTAACTATTAAATTTGCAACTGAACTAATTAAAGCTAGTGAATTAGTTCACACGCTGACGGACATAGCAGAAAGAGGAATAGACAAAAATGCAGCAACAACAAGCATATTAAATGCTGAGAGTGAGAGTTAATGAGCGCACTACGCAGATCCATGCTGGAATAATACATGCATACATATATAGTTTTATTCCAGCATGCTTTGATCCTTCCATGACCGTCATTTGGCTTTGCTGCATTTTCTGTTAGATCAGTGCGTGAGTGAGCGGGAAAGCGCGAAGGTTACTAAACCTGGCGGCCGGCTGCCAAAGCGAGTGCGTGCGTTTTATTACATAATTATTTAAGTGCCGTGTGTTAGTGATTCTTCTTTCAAGTGTAATAAATATTAAATGGTAATATGTTTAATTAATAAAAAGTGATAAAGTGATTGTTATTAGTTTTGTCTTAATAAAAGTTTGAAGAAACGTGCTTTTTAGCGAAGCGGCTTAAAGAGCGTTAGAGTTTGCGCAGAATCGGAGAGATTAAAGAAGTCACGGCTTTGGTTAGTAGTGGTTTCGTTCCAACATGTGAAATGTGAAAATGAATGAAATGAAATGTTTATCGAACATTCAAAAATATTTATGCGTGTAAAATGTTTTGAAATTAAATCAAAATTCGGTCGTTTCAATATTAAAAGTGCATCGGTTACAATTTATTGTGAGTAAAAAATCGGCTAACGTTACAAAAGATAAGCGAAGATTAATTTCTTAACTGTTATTAACATAAGTATTAGCAAGTTTGTTAAACCCGAATTAAAACTAATACAGTGGCTGCTAAAAAAATATTTTCAAACATAAATAACATAATGATGAATTTTAAATTTAACGAAAAAAGCGCGTATTTTATGTTTACAAAAAGCTTAATAAGAAATACAATATTTTTTGCAATACATTTTTCGAAATTAATAAGAAGCACAATACTTTGTAAAATAATGGCCAGTGAATATGTGAATATACTCAAAGTGAATTTGATAAAGCTGTATTGAAATTATAAAAAAGCTGGTAAGTTTAAAATCTTAAAATGCTTTCATATTTTTTCCCCCATTTTGTATATTCGGTTTTATTTAAATTGGAGATATTTTGCGTTTTGTACGCCGCCTTAGTGCATTTGAATGCATTTGAGGGATTTATATCGAATTAAGGATCAATTTTTTTAAAGTAGAAAACTGAATCCAAATTGAAATGAATAATTTAAGTTACGGTTTGATTTTGATTAACTCAATTTTTTTTCTCTGTTGCGTTCAACACTCTTAAAAATTCTTTTGTGCCTTGTTTGTAAGGTTTTAGCAATTGTTTTCATTTAAAGTCGTATATTTAGGATACCCTCTTCTCTTTATTCCGACCTGCTGCAAAACACACAAGAAATACTGAGTATACATTTTTTGTCTATTCGACTTTAGAATAGGTATTATTCGTTCTTAAATAAATCATCATGAATAGTGTGACCAACTGGCCTGGAAAAACTGGGACATAGCCCGGTTTTGGAAGTAACGTCCCAATGTCCCAAAGACTACCACCGAGTGGCACATATTTTCATAGTACAAATGCTTTGAATTTAATAAATTTTATATAGGGCATAAAATATTGCTTAAACAAGTATCATCACATTATAAATACGATTTGTAACTAATCTTAGATCTACAGAATAATATATTCAAATTATTTACAACATTCTAGACAATTAATAAGTTAATGTTGAATAATAAAGTTTTAAAAAATAAAGAAAATGGCCTGATTTTGAGTTCAAGAGTTCCGGATACAAATAGTTTTTTTCTGAAAATGTTCCGGTTTCACTCAAAGCTGAGTTGGTCACACTAATCTCGAATGATAAAATTCTTCAATTTTACTTTAGACATTCGTGACTCTTCCAATTGTCAAGCAATCGATGCCTGCCACGGCCCTAATAGGTGATGTAAAATTATAAAATTTTGCAAAGATGTTATTTAAGGGAAATTTCTACATTTTCATTTTATTCCAACAAATTTTTATTGGCGAAAACAGCGGAAATGATTTAAAATATACAAGATGGAAATCGTCAAATCATAAAAGGACTTAATGAATTGTTAAAATCGCAAAGCGAAAATATTTGCAATTGTTTTTTTTTCGGATAACTATATATAATATAGATATGAGTTTGTCTAAGCCCAGCTAGAATAGTGTTGCCAATTTCGTTTTTTTCTTTCCATTAGATCCAGTTTCTCTTTAGTCTAATTGGGGGAAAAAATTTGACCTTTTTTAATAAATTTAGTTTTTCCTGTGATTTTTTTTATTTTTAATTATTTCCATTATTCTTTAGCAAATATACTGCCACATAATAAATAATAAGTAAAAAAAATCACGGTGAATAAGGTAAAAAGCATTTCCTTTTAGCCTGAAGGACTACGTTGCTCTGGCTATGACGCCTTTTTTTAACTTAGAATTAAATTCTACTTTATAACTATATTAATAAAATAATTAAATAATCTATAATTTATGCCAAGAAAACGAATTTAAGCAGTCTTAGCTTTTAAAAAATGTATCTCGTTTATTTCTGATAAATAGAGTGCTTTGAAAATGTTTCTAATTATTTTTCGCTTTAGAGCTACTTAGTTTATGATAATTATTTTACTATTCCAACAAATATTACGCCATATGATAATAAGCTCTTATGTACTTGTTACTAAACAAATTGGCCTGTCACTAAAAACTGACTAACTAACAAGAAGTACAGAAACTACAACAACAACAACAGAAACTACAACAACAACTAGCAACAACAACAACAACAAAACATGAGTCGATAATAAACAATGGCAGCAAGTGCAATGTGCAAATCCCTTGACAAAGCTAAAATTTAATTAGCAGCTGGCAGCAAGTTGCGTTTGCAAATGAAATTACATACGTAGCCTGGAGTGCACACAGATACAAGTTCGCTTATAGATACATACACACAGATACACACTCACACACACACTTGGATGCAAAAAGTGCTGTGCAATGGATGCAATCAGCTGAACAGCTGAAAGTGGCTCAACAATTTTGCCACTTGGCGCTCACAAACTAAACAACAACAAAAAAAAGGAAATAAAATACAGTTATACACAGACACACACACACACACACACATTGACACTACTAATTCACACAGATACACATTGGGGTAGTGCTGCAAAACTTGAAACACAACACAACACAACACTGGCGCATGTTTGTAATCCTCGCGAGCTTTACAATAAACACGAAAATATAATTTGCAACAAGAGCGGAGCCAATGCGCTTCCGTTACAGCCGAACAGAACACAACAAGCGGAGCGATGAATGAGAGGAGACAGAGAGAGAGAGAAAGAGTTAAGTTGGAGTTTACGAATTTTGAATACGCTAACGAGACAATGTAGATCGACTATGTAGAGTTAATGTTCAGTATCGGAAAGCAACATAGAGCTTTAATTTTCAAAAGCTTTCGGGTTTAGCGGCTTAAAAAAGTCTAAGAAAACATGGTCCGAAATTCGAAAGTCGGTTTAGTTTTCTGTGACTTCCGTTTCGAAAAAGATGAATGAGAAGAGAGAGAGATCATGTTTAAGTTGACGAATTTTGAATACACTAACGACACTAGATCGATTTGGCGATAAAGTTCATAGAGACTTATCAGTCCGAAATCAATATAGAGCTTTAATGCCAAATTTCGAAAATTTCTCAGCTTCAGATTTAACTGCTCTGTTAACTCTACGAAAACGTGATCCGAAATTTTGAATAATTAGTTAAGAAAATTAAACAAAAGTTTTTTTTAGAAAAACAAATTTAAGTAAATAATAATACCTTCATAAGGCTTAATAAATCGATGTCCTCTATAGAGCTTTAATACTAATTTTCGAAAATTCGCGATTTCGAATTAAGTTAACGATTTGTGTTAAATTTGAATACAGCACCGACATAGTGTAGATCGATTTGGCAATATAGTTCATAGAGTTCTATCAGTATTGGCTACTAATTTGGAGCTTTATTCCTAATTTTGAAAAAATTCAGCTTTTTCGTTTCGTTTTCGTTTCAGCAGCTCTATAAACTCAAAGAGAACATTGTTCGAAATTTGGTTTAGTTTTGTGTGACTTCTGTTACAGCAAAGATAAATAAGCAGAGAGAGAGCTTAGTTTGAGTTAGCGAATTTTGAATACATTTTAAGTTCATAGATACTAATCAGCACGAAACCAATGTAGAGCTTTAATCTTAATTTTCAAAAACTCAGGCTTAACAAATGGATTAATTTTCGATAACACTACTTTAAAAATTTAAGGATCATGGAGTAAACCATCGTATAACCTTTGTTTTTTGGAATAATTTTGGTTCGAAAATCACGAAAATGACAACCAACTTTATCTTAAGCACTGTTTGCAAGATTTTTTTCACATTTTTTTAGTTATTATGAATTATAATTAGATGGTTCCATAATATCTACAACTCGTACTTGATTTAAAAGAACGTAAAAATAATTATCTTTTAGCTTTAAGAATAGCATAATTAAAAAAATATATTTTTAATAAAAGTCAAACCGAAAATTTTTAATTTTGAAAAATAGTCGAAAATTACACTTTTTTCGACTTTGGTTGCTTGTCAAATTAATACCTTTAGATCTAGTCATCTTTCATTTTAAATCACAGAAAACATGTTTTTCGAAAAGATCTCAAAAAATGAGTTTCAAAAATATCACAATATTAGAAAAAAAATTTAAATAAATATTGTTTTTGATCATTTTTTTTAATTAGAAAATATTACTCGATAATTATATTTTAGAAATTTTTATTTTTGTAATGTTTTGATATTCTTTGTAAGAGTTTTTAAATCAAGAAATTTACGATAATTTTAAAAAATGGCACTTCAGAAAAAATAATATAATTTTTTAGAAAATTGTAGAGGAATATTTAAGAAAGTCTCTATTAATTAAAGACACCGCCGTTCGGATTCGGCTATAAACTGTAGGTCCCTATTCTGTTCGAACAGTTATTAATAGAGATCCCCTATGCCCTCCTCCAAGGGGTCTAACAGGGAATTAATAAATAATAAATATTTAAGAATTTTTTTTTTACAAAAAGTTTCGGCTGCCAGAAATGATATTATGGGCACTTTTTTTTTGATTAATAGTTTTTTTTTTGAAAATGGTTGAGGAATATTTTAGAAAATTATTTTTTTAATGTTTTGTTTTTTTTAACAAGACATGATAAATAAATAAATCTTCGGTAATTTAAGAAAATCGTCACATCAAAAAAGTAATTAAACATTTTTTTTTTATTAATTTTATTTAAGATTGTCGAGGAATATTTTGGAAAAAAAACATTTTTAGTTTTAATGCTTTGTTTTTTTTAAACGACTTAATATTTGAGTAAGTACCCGATAAGTGGAGAAAAATGTCACACCAGAAAACAAATTAAAAAAAATATTTATTTTTTGTTTGATTAATTTTTTTAATAAAATTGTTAAGGAATATTTTAGCAATTTGTAAATTTTTTTAAAACAAAATTTGGGTTGCCGGAAATGACATTTTTTGATCATAAAAAAATATAATTTTTTTTTTAATGACTTTAAAATTAAATTTCTATCTGGGACTTTAGAAAAAGGGTTTCTAGCAATAAAAAAAAACATTTACAGTGAGCATTGGCCGGAAATCCTAATTCGATGACATCATTTTAAAAATATTGGCCAGGCGGCTAAAACTTGGTATAGCTATTATTTGTAATATTCAAAGAGAAAGATCAAAAAGTTCCCGGAATCATCATAGTGTGGCGCTCTCAGTCATCTTATTTGGCCACACAGCAAGCCGATTGTAAAAGACATTTCGAGGATTGGTTCAATCGCTGGCTTAAGTGTGTTGTATTCGTTGGGGAATACTTTGAAGGAGACAATATCGATTAGGATGAATAATCGGAATTTTGGATTTTCTAAAAATTTCAGGAACTTTTTGATTAAGGTGGTAAGCATTCAATATACCGATAAAAACAAAAATTTTATAAACAAAGTTTTTTTAATCGTTTTTCGCTGAATTTTTACAATGCTAATCCGTAAATGAGTGTGATACGTCATCTTCTAACCAGCTCTTGTGGACGTAAATATCAAAAAAAAAATTTGTGGAGATCTTATAATTAATCTCTTAAACTATGAATTATTTAGAAATTTTCAACGCATATCCCTAAATCCATAGCATAGGTACACATACATTGATAATGATGTCTGCCCAAGGCAACATAACCAACTTGATTGATACTTATACATATCGATTTCCAAAGCCCGATTTGGATGCGCTCATTCAACCGAGCATAGCCTTGTCTAGAGTATAACCCACTCTCTCTGTTAACAATAGGACACTGCTGTTGTTGTTGCTACACGTTTGGTTTTTTTTTCTGAAGTTGGCTTAGAGTAGAAGTAACACTAATTACCTGGAACTAAATATGGCGCCGGATTTGGTGGCGGCAGCCAATACGTTGCCGTTATCGCCGGATACAACTGATGGCCATTTGTGGCCATGTTTGTGGGTGATGTCAGGGGCGGAGGCGGGGATGTATTTGTGCCGCCGCTCAATTTGTTATGCAATGCTGCTGCTGCTGCAGTTGATGCTGGTGTTGCATTTGTTGTTATTGCTATTGGTGTTGTTGCTGTTGCTGTTGCCGATGTAGCCGATGTTGGGGAAGAAGAGGCGACAACGCGCAGCTCGCTAACATTGCCATTTCCGTTTCCGTTGAGATGGCTGCCATTGCCGAGATGATGGCTGCCATTGCCAGTTACTGTGGCGGCTGTCTGTGCCACGTTATTTAAGCCATTGATGCTGTTGCTGCTGTTGTTGTTGCTGTTGCAGTTAGCTGCTGCTGCTGCAGTGCATTCCATAATATTTGGATTTTTCATTACGAGAATTTATGAGCCGCTAGATGGCGCTCTACACACTATTTTCGTGTAGTTATTCACTTTTATGAGCCACTAGGGCCAACTAATTTGACTAATTTGTTGTATTATTTTTAATATTTTTTAAATTTGTATTTAGCTATTGTTTATATTGATCATTAAGCTGCCACAATTATTCACTTGTGCATAATTTGAATTTTATTTGCTGTGCAATTTTTTTAGCACTCTTAGCACACTTTATTTTTATGTATAAATATATATACTTTTTTTTTGTGGTTGGTTAATAAATAAATTTTTATTAATGCATTTGCGACGCGTATTGACTTTTGCATTAAGCACTTTACACAATATTTAATTTTTTTTTAAATATATATAGGCACATTTTTTTTTATTTGTTATGGTCGTGCCATTTATGTATAACTAATTAATTTGCCATATTTGCCGTCAGGATTGTATTTGTATTTGCTTTTGTATCTGAGTTCGTTGATTATTTACTTTCAATTTTGCTCGTATCACATTTTGATAGGGATCGTTAATATGATATGCATGCCATATTTACCTATATAATTATTAAGTATTTTTTATTATTAATATTACGATCACATTGCACACATGTTGTTTGATTTTGCATTTATTGTCTGCATTGTTGTTGGTAGTTGTTGTTGTTGTGCTTATCTATGTACTATAAAGTATATAATTTATGGTACTTTACTGCAAGCTCTTAATTGCAGCTTTCTCGGCAACAATTTTTATGCGTCTTGAAGACTTTTGGTCTAACTGCAAACGAGTATGCCAAGTGCTCTAAATGAATGAATGTATTCATTTGGGAGTTGTAGTCTAGAAAATTTCACTACATATCGCCAGCTAACGAGATAAAAGCCGCGCCCTGACATTAGTTACATAGACTTAAATATATTTAATAAATACAGACTCATTGTGTGAAGGTTTTTTGGCAATGAGCGCGTGAGTCAAGTTTGGTTCAGGTAGAAAAAAAGGTTGATATTCAGGTAAATAAGTGGGTCAACTTAGTTTATGAGCTTTCCAGAATGTTTTTTGGGGTATTTTTATGAAATTTTGTACAAGTTTATAACCATAGTTACCCAATAGTGGTAGAGAGTTCTTTAAGATACTTTTTTTTATATATAGAACAATTTTTGATATGGAATTTATATAGAATATTCTGTTAGCTTTGATTTATGACTTATATGCTTAGACCGAGTTCCAAAATGGTCCACGAGAAGAAGCAGAAAGATGTAGAAGCTATATCAAATTTTAGCAACCTTCTTGTCAGAAAGCCAGAACAAATAAGTCAAGCAAGTTTTCAAAATATTCCGCGAGATGGCGAAAGAAGAAAAAAAAACAACAAATGGACAAAAAAAAACTTTTTCTTAAGAGAGAAGTACTAAAAAAAGATGGTTGAAAAGAAATCTAGCGCATCTAGCTCTCAAAATATTTCGCAAGAATGAAGAAAATACCAATAAATGGTGGAAAGGAGAAAATCTAGTTTTGCATATAGAGATAATGACAAAAAGAAATACGGATACGAAGCTTTTCTGTTCCGAATATAATTTACCATTATGGGCCAGGGCCCAATTTGAATAATTTGGTGAGTTTTGAAAATTTAAAAAACAAAAAATAATTTAAAAATTGTAATAAGTTCATTCGAACTAAGAATTTTTGTATAAACGATGAGAGACTTTTGAAACGATAAGCCGATAAATTGTAAACAAAAAATTATTTAAAGATATTAATAAGCTCATTCGAAATTAGAATTTGGGTATAAGCGATGAGAGAATTTTGAAAACATTATTTTTATTGGATTTTAATTTTTTCCTTGACGATTAATCGCTAAATTGTAAACGAAAAAATTTAAAAAGTTTAATAAGTTCATTCGTAAGCGATGAGAGATTTTTCAAACAATTTTTTTTATTGGATTCTAATTCTTTTCTTAACGATTAATCGATAAATTGTAAACAAAAAATAATTAAAAAATTTTAATAAGCTCATTCGAACTAAGAATTCCGGCATAAACGATGAGAGATTTTCAAACCATTTTTTTATTGGAATTTCGTTTTTTCTTGAAGATTAACCGATAAATTGTAAAAGAAAAATAATTTGTAAATTTTAATAAGCTCATTCATCGGGCATAAACGATGAACGAATTTTCAAACCATTTTTATACCCTGTACCGTATGGTACCAAGGGTATATTAAGTTTGTGCAAGCCGAAAATGTATGTAACATATAGAAGGAGAGGTCGGAGACACCCCAAAGTTACCTAAAATATGATCAGGGTGAATAGAGAAGTCGATATACCCATGTCCGTCTGTCCGTCTGTCCGTCCGTCCTTGTGAACGAATAGATCTCAGAGATGGTAAGAGTTAGAGTTACCAAACTTTCACATTAGATCCCATATTATTCCATAGGAGGCAAGTTTATTTTATTTTTTTGATATCGGGGATAAATTATATAGCTCCCATGGGGGTGTTTGAGACGACCTCGACAAAAAAAAAGCGTTTTAGATGAATAATTCGTTTGTTTATGAAGATATCGAAGATATCAAATTTGGTATTCGAAAGTTTTTATAGTTCCCAATCACTGTACCAAATTTGATCGAAATCGGTTGACTATATCATATAGCTCCCATAGGACCGATCGGCCAAAATAACTTTTAAAGAAAAATTCGCTATATTTCGTTTTTTAATAAAGATATCCTAACCAGATTTGGCGTTTGGAAATTTTTTAAACCACTTAAGCAATGTGCCAAATTTGAACAAAATCGGTTGACTATATCATATAGGTCCCATAGGTCCGATCTTCCAAAAAATCAATTTTTTTAACAAAATTTGTTGTGTTTCGTTTGTTTGGTAAGATATTATACCAAATTTGACATTCGTGAGTATTTTATAGTTACTAAGCACTGTACTAAATTTAATCCAAATCGTTTGACTAGATCATATAGCTCCCATAGGACCAATCGGTCCAAAAACACGTTTTTTATACAAAATTCGATGTGTTTTGTTTGTTTGTAAAGATATTTGAAATAAATTTGGCATTCAGATCTTTTTTAAGGTATTTAAGCACTGTGTGAAATTTTATTGAAATCGATTGACTATATCATATAGCTCCCATAGGAACGATAGGTCAAAAAAAAATTTTTTGGTTAAAAATTCTTCTGTTTTTGGTTTTTTGTGAAGAAATCGGACTTTATTACAAGCTAGTGGTACAGGGTATCCTAAAATCGTCCGCGCCCGACTTTACGTCCGCCATTTTTTGTATTGGATTTTAATTTTTTTTCTTGACGATTAACTAATAGTAAACGAAAAAATATTTTAAAAATTTTAAGAAGCTCTTTCTGAACTAAGAATTCGGGCATGAACGATGCGAGAATTTATAAACCATTTTTTATTGGATTCTAATTTTTTTCTGGATGATTAGCCGATAAATTGTAAAGGAAAAATATTTAAAAATTTTTTATAAGCTCATTTGAACTAAGAATTCGGGTATGAAAGATGAGAGAATTTTCAAACCATTTTTTTATTGGAATTTCGTTTTTTCTTGAAGATTAGCCGATAAATTGTAAAAGAAAAATAATTTTTAAATTTTAATAATCTCATTCATCGGGCATAAACGGTGAGAGATTTTCAAACCATTTATTTTTATTGGAATTTATTTTTTTTCTTGACGCTTAACCGATAAATTGTAAATAAAAATAATTTGAAAATTTAAATAAGCTCATTCGAAGTAAGAAAATTTGGTATAAACGTTGAGAGAATTTCCAAACCTTTTTTTTTTGTGGATTTAATTTTTTTCTTGACGATTAATCGACAAATTTTATTTATTTTTTTTCATATCATCACAATCTGTATGTTTTTAGCCAATAAGTAAATTTAGTAAATAATAAAAATATTAAAACCAATTGAAAGGTTTTATTTTGTTTAACCGATACGTACATACATATGGATATAATCGAATATTGAGCGTAGAAAATTAATCGCTACACACAAAATATAAATCTGGGAATACTAATAGGGAAAACTGAAAGCAAATATCAATTCATCTCGATAACTTATTTTGTTATGTGAATTTCTTTCTATAATTTGTTCTCTCCATTTAGAAAATTTATTCCAACGATTTTATAAAAAAAGTTTTGTGATTAAATAATAATAAATATAACACTTTGCCAATCTAGTAATAGTTTTAGTAAATAAATTGAAGTCCCACTAATTCAAACCGAATATCAAATCGTCTCAACAACCTATATCGTTCCGTGACGAATTTTATAATTTTTTCATTTATTCAGAAAATGCATTTCAATGATTTAATTTAATAAAAAAAGTTCTGTGCTCATATATAATAGTTTATATAAACTTTGCTAAGCTAACAAAAATTCTATTAAAAAAATCGCATCGAATTGGAATACAATTTCCTTTATTTCAAACTTTTTATTAACTTAATGCATTTATAGAGTAAATATTGCCACAAAATTGCTCTAAATATTAAAAATATAATTTAAAAACTTTCTAAAACAAATAACTGCCAAACTTGTCTAAAAACAAACAACAAAATTAGAGCGAAAAAGCTTACACTCCCCTTTCAACCGCACCCAATCTCTTTTCCAGCCAACAATCGTCTCACGCTGCCATCTCTAGTACATAGCACCTGTCTAGAGCTCTAATCAGCTCGAAATTACAGCACGTTGAAATATCAAATCAAAAAAAAATGAACATAAAATACATGACGAACCTTTTGTCGTTTGTGTTTATAGAAAAAATAAACTTATGTACTTATACAATGCCCCACAACTGTTGCCTAGCTATATATACCTATATAGTATGTACATAAATACATATAGACGAAAATGGGATTGTGAAATTTTAAGCTTATTTATATACAAAAACAACAAATACAACAACAGTAGCTAGCACAGTACACATTGCTCTAGCATTACAAAAAAGTGTCATATATCTCTTGGATGCTTTTGATGCTTTTGACTTTGACGTACTTCCTATGCGGCCGCCATATGAATTATGTTGAATGTTTTTTTTTTTCGATCTTTGTTTATTTTCCACAAAATTTTATACTCTTTTTTCCCACTTTGGCAACACTCTTTAAATAGTACTAGTCAATACTCAATAAAACAGCAAATAAAAATTGAATTTTATAGACAAAAATGTTTTGTCTGGTTGGTTGTGGGTTGAGGTTTTTAAAGGGTAGATTAAAATTGTGGGAGTGTTTGTAACAGGTAGGGGGAGATGTAAGTTCTTTGATGCTTATAAGTATATGTGGGGAAAATAAGTCAGCGAAAAGATTTTTATACCCTGTACCGTATGGTACCAAGGATATATTAAGTTTGTGCAAGCCGAAAATGTATGTAACATATATAAGGAGACGTCGGAGACACCCCAAAGTTACCTAAAATATGATCAGGGTGAATAGAGAATTCGATTTACCCATGTCCGTCTGTGCGTCTGTCCGTCTGTCTGTGTGAACGCCTAGATCTCAGAGATGGTAAGAGCTAGAGCTACCAAACTTTCACATTAGATCCCATATTATTCCATAGGAGGCAAGT
Organism: Chymomyza amoena; assembly: GCA_037043745.1. Classification (NCBI taxonomy): domain Eukaryota; kingdom Metazoa; phylum Arthropoda; class Insecta; order Diptera; family Drosophilidae; genus Chymomyza; species Chymomyza amoena. The sequence continues at coordinate 149,237 of JBAMAX010000231.1, forward strand.
TTATTTTATTTTTTTGATATCAGGGTTAAATTATATAGCTCCCATAGGGGTGTTTGAGACGACCTCGACAAAAAAAATAAGTTTTAGATGAATAATTCGTTTGTTTATGAAGATATCGTAACCAAATTTGGTATTCGAAAGTTTTTTATAGTTCCCAATCACTGTACTAAATTTGATCGAAATCGGTTGACTATATCATATAGCTCCCATAGGAACGATAGGTCAAAAAAATTTTTGCTTAAAAATTCTTTCTGTTTTTGGTTTTTTGTGAAGAAATCGGACTTTATTACAAGCTAGTGGTAATAGGTATCCTAAAGTCGTCCGCGCCCGACTTTACGTCCGCCATTTTTTTATTATACAATTTTGATTATTTTCACAAATTTTATGGCGGTATTTGCCAATATTCACTACGTTCATTTATTTTTTCAAAATTTTGATTATTTATAGAGTTATCGATAACTAAATATTTTACTATATTTCTTAATCTCGAAAATTAATGCAAGATATTAATAAAATAAATTAAAATGATATGAAACAAAATAAAATGAGTTGAACTGAACCTAAATGGAATGAGCTGAAGTGAAATAATATTAACTAAATGGAACTGAAATGAACTGAAATGAACTGAAATGAACTGAAATGAACTGAAATGAACTGAATAGAACTGAAAAGAACTGAAATGAACTGAAATTAACTGAAATGAACTGAAATTAACTGAAATGAACTGAAATGAACTGAAACGAACTGAAACGAACTGAAATGAACTGAGTTGAACTGAAATTAAGTGAAATTAAATAGTAATTAAATGAACGATTTTTAAAGAACGATGGAAAAGTATTTAAAAAATTTCGTAGACTTTAATAGTTTTCTTAATGCAACCTTTGGCCAAAAATAAATATATTCGCGTTTATTATTATTTATTCAAGGAAGCCTTAAGTGAAAAGGTACCTCCACATTAAGAGAGTTAAAAAAACAAATTTTTAAAATAATCTCAAGTCATGATATTTGAGGTGGAGCGTTTTGAGATGTAATTAAAAAAATTGATTGTGAAGATTTTTTGGTCAAGCTGCGAAAAACCTTCCTGAAACTAAATCGATGACAAAATGTTGTAGCCCCGATTCGAGCAGTGGCGTATCAATGATGGGCCGATTTTCGGGTCCGGACACCTACAGACTTAAAAAAATGGGTCAAAAGTCTTTTGTAATACTCCGAAGTGAAAAATACCCCAAAGACCAAACATAGATCCGCCCCTATAATGGAGATTATTCTGGATTATGGTGAAATCCGCTTAATGGCTCATATGCACAATTACGAGAGCTTAATAAAATAGTCGATATAAATCTATAATCGGTAATATAATATAGAATACTATACATACTATATTTGCCAATATAAAAATGAGATTTTCGAGAATAATTAATTTTGGGATATAAAATGTGGAAAACAATCGAGTCTAGACTAATGGTCTTTTTACTAGTAATTAACCAAAATTATTTTTTAAAAATGATTTAAGCAAAAATTATTTAAACAAAAATAGATAAAATATTTTTAGAGTGCAAAAAGTTGACAAAAAACCAAGAAAATTAAAGATTTTCCTTTTAAGCTCCAGCTGGTATGCTCGGAGCCTAAAATCATAAAGTTTTTGAATTTTCGGACTATTTACAGATAGTTTCTTTGCCTCGATAGGAGATTAGGGATCTATGCCAAATGTGGTTATTGAGCTTGATTGCTCCTCATTTGGTATATATAACATCGTGTTGAGCCTAATAATGAAAACAGATTTCGTCTGCAGTGCTGAATACTAGAGTTCCAGATATGATGCTTCCGTAAAGTATCTAACGTAAATTATGGGCGCAACATACATCTTGTGGTACTATAAATCTAGTAAACCATTTGTGCCTGTAGGTATAGGGTATTACAAACAAGAGTATCTCACTGTCGAAGCCGCTCCCAGTTTTCTCATCCATTGTTTTTTTTTTATCCCAATTGATTTCGGTTTGAAACTCTTCTTCATTTTTAAATATTGATGTTGCATGTGGCCTAAGTGTGCGCCAGTTGAAACATTTTTTCAGTTTACACACAATCACTCATGTGCCACACACACAGATACACACAGTTACCCATAGAATACAATAGATACTATTTTCTATTTAGTTTTTATTTTGTATCTTTTGGCGCTCACATTTGCTGTCTCTAAGATATTTTCAATTTCTTTGACCCAACTAAATTGACGTTTGTTGGTCTATTGACAGAGTGCTGATGAGTTGGTTGTTGTTTGGGTGTATCTGTGTGTGTGTGTGTGTATATATATGGTCAACATAAATACATAAATAAAACTATGTACTCTGTATGTAGCTCTGTCTGTAGCTGGCTGACTATGTGTATCTTATAGATATCAACATGTCATGTTTGATCTTTGCGCATCTTTGACTCTGTAAATGCAAGTCCGAAGAAAGTGCAAATATTGACAGACTTTTGGCTTTTGTTGTCGAAAACTGGGACTGGCTTTGGGCATCTTTTGGGGCACAGAATATTGATGAGTATATGTTGCAACTGCCACAATTTTGATGATTTGTATTTATAGCAAATTGTTATGCAGTTTCCATGCAAATCATTTGTAACTTGTAATAAATAATTATATGTCTGCAGTTTTTTACATGACTTATATGAGTGACTTTGTGACGTAATAATGAAACTCAGCCAACATTTAAGTGCTCTAAAATTTTAGTAATTATTTTTACGCTTCGCTGCACTGTACTCACTCGCACAAACAAATTGACTAAATTGTCAATGGTTTATTTAATTTGGTTTTTAGCGGCAAGGGGTGGGGATATTTTTTTTTATTTGTGGTTTAATTTTACAAGTTTTTTTTGTACATTGCCGCATTGGTTTTTCATTAGACCAGTGAAAATCGTTCAAAGTTTTTCTTTTATTGTGTTGTTTTTACGGCAGCAATTGTAATCGTTGCGGGTTTTTGTAGACTTGGAAAACTTTCTATGTACAATGGCTATATAGGTGTAGACTTTATTGGATGGGTTTGGATTTGAAACTAAATTATTTCTATGCAGTTATACATTGTCTCTTATTTGAAACCTTTCTCAAAATATCTAAGAGCTCCAATTTGACTCTATCAGCAATTACAATGTGAAAAAGTTTCATCCAAAATTTTAATCTGTGCCCGCCTATATCGAGCTTTTAAATTCTAAACACGTTTTTTTTACTTTAAAAATCATTTAATTACTACCTTATGATCTACCACCTGTTTTAATGATATTTTAACGTTCTTGAAACACCTTAACTATAAAACTTTTATTTCTTTACTTAATTATTTTATGACTTCTATTCAGACTTCTTTAGCTTAAACTTCATTTAAGGCTAGACCCACATTATGTACATGTAAAATACAATACATATCATTTATACATAGAGGTCTACCTATACCCACCCATAGAGCACAATAGAAAAGCGTTTTTTCCGCTCTAAATATTTCCATAATAACAAACAATCCACATATAACCGAAAAGTCATTCACACAAAGTTCAAAGTGTAAATGTGAAGTTTTTATGTGATAATTTTTTTGTACTTTTTTTTTTAGTTTTAGGTTTCATGTTGGGTGTTTGCCGAAGCGCGAAAAACACGAAGATAAAAATTTAAAACATAAGTGAGATATGCGGAAGTTAATGACAACTTTTGGGGACTTTGAAAATTTTCCGAGGAAAATTTAAACATTAAACGTCGCATGTATTCGTAATGCCTAAGAAATTTAAAAGTTATCTAAACTACGAGGCAGTCTTTTTAAAGCAAAAAAATATGCTAAATACCACGAAATCTCTACAAAATTTCAATACAAAATCTTCTTTCAATCTTTTTGTCGATTTCGAAGGTCAGGCTGTGTTTTTGCTAACGAATTTTGGGTCACAAAACACAAATGGAAAGCCAAAAGCTTTAGTTCTGATATAACCTTCAAAATACTAAGTTTTATAGGGTTTTTAAAACCTGGTACAATAGTTATACTAAATCGATATAGCTTAAAACGTTAGAATAATTTCTCTAATGATCTCATTTTCAAGCCGTACAAGACATGTACTAACCAGTCAATATCTTGAAAAAAAAAATTAGTGGAATGCAAAAACGTGCATATCTGTGGTATTTTTATTTAAATTTGGGAGATCCGAGAAAATTTACAGATCAGGCGCGAGAGATCCCAACAATGATTAGATAAATATGTAGATTAAATAGATTATAAATGTGCATTATTATATGAGAAGATGATTTATTTGTGAAGAATTTGGTATCTTTTCATAAAGAAGAAATAAAGTATAAAACAAAACTTTTGCACAAAGCGAGATTTAAAATTGGATTAGATTGAGAGGTTAGAGAAAGATTAAAGATGTGCCTACTTTGTGACTCAATACAGATTTTGATTTTAGATTAGACAGAGGCGCTAGAGAGAGATTTTTTATCTACCCATTTGATGACTCGATACCGATTTCGATTTACGATTTAATGGAGAGGCTAGAGAGAGATTTTGGATGTTCGATTTCGATTTAAAATTAGATGTAGAGGCTAGAGAGCGATTTTAGATGTACCTGTCTTATGACACGATACCGATTTCGATTTAGGATTAGATGGAGAAACTAGAGACAGATTTTAGAAGTACCTGTTTTATGACTCGATACCGGTTTCAATTTAGGATCAGTTCGAGAGGTTAGAGGAAAATTTAAAATATACCTTTTTTATGACTCGACACCGATTTGGATTAAGGACTAGACGGAAAAGCCAGAGAATGATTTTAAAAGTACCCATTTTATGATTCGATACCGATTTCGATTTAGAATTAAATGGAGAGGCTTGATAGAGATTTTATATCTGCATAATTTATAACTCAATACCGATTTCGATTTACGATTAGGTGGAGAGGCGAGAGAGAGATTTTAGATGTACCTAACGTATGACTCGGTACCGATTTCGATTTGGCATTAGATAGAGAGGTTAGAGAAAGATTCAAGAAATACCTTCATTATGACATGATACCAATCCGGCGGATAGCCTAGAGAAATATTTTAGATGCGCCAATTGGGGCCCTTCTAAAGGAGGAAAATGCTTGGAATGTAACAGCGGAAAGGCACAGATCTTCCTATGGTTAAAATTTTTATCATATTAGGATTTCTGTTAGTCACACTGGAATCACGATTCTGTAAAAATTCCGAGATGGGTTTCTGATGACATTACGCGTATGCGCGCCTTAACTGGGGCTCTACTAAATATAAATAAGGCAAATACTAAGAATGTAATGGCCTGGTCTAGACAGATACAGATTAAAATGTTCTTTCAAAATGCTGTTTTTCATAGAGTCACACTAATGTTCTGCATGAATTTCGAGAAGGCCTGAAACATATCACGATCCCGCATCGGCCTTAATTGGGGCCCTAGTAAAATATATAGACGGCAAATACTTAGAATGTAATGACCCGGCCTAGACCGGCATACGTAAAATGTTGGATCAAATTGCTGTTTCTAATAGAGTCACACTGGCATTCTTCAAGTATGACTAGAAGAGTTTCAGATGGCAAAACACGTATAATTGCTAGGTCTAGACGAACACAGTAAAACACTTGTGGGTCAAATTTTATTACATTGGGATTTCTGATAGAGTCACATTGGAAGTATTCATTACGAGAAGTTTTCCAGAAATGACAGAATACATAGCTTTCACCTACATTGGCGCCTCAAGTAGGGCTGTACCAAACATATAGAGACGGCAAACTACTTCGAATGTAATGGCCGGTCTAGACTGGCATAGATGAAAATGTTGCATCAAATTGCTATTTCTGATAGAGTCACATTGGTGCTCTTTAAGAATTGCAAGTAGAGTTTCAGATGTTAAAACACATATAGTTGGCTGGACTAGATGGGCTCAGAAAAACCTCGTGGGTCAAATTTTCATCAAAATGTGTTTTCTGAAAGGGTCACATTGGAATTATTCATTACTAGATAGCTTTCCTGAAAGGACAGAAGACATATTTCTGTATTGGCGCCTTAATCGGGGCCCCTCGAAAATATGCTCTGCCGTCATTGCCTCTTAAAAACTCGAATGTTTAGAATGTAACAGCCTGGCACAGATAAAATTTTTCGATGAAATAATTGTATATTACGGCTTCTGATAGAGTCTTAGAGCTTTCCAGAAGTGACAGAATACACAAACCTGCATCGGCGCCTAATTCGGGGCCCTACAAAAATATACGCTATAATCAATGCCCTTATAAAATGCGAATGCTTAGAATGTAACTGCTTCGTGAAGGTATAAATTTTGAATCGTATTTTATTAAATTGGCATTTCTGATAGAGCCAAGCTGAAATTTTTCATTTAAGATGTTTTCAAGAAATCAGATAAATCAAAATATATTTAAAGCTAACCGATATATTTACTTACACTCGTATCACGTGCATCGTTTAAAAATTCAATTTAATTTAATTTGCTAAAACTTTATAAAATTCGAGTTCAACTATCAGATATTAAGAAAATATATACACCCCAGCATCAGCGCCTGAATTGGGGCCCATGACTCTTGTCTTCAGTTTCATAAGACCATTAGAATTGTGGTCAGCAATCAATATAAGTATAATCGTGTTTATTATTTTTTTTTAATTTAAAGTTCAAAACCTTAAAACTGATTTTTTTAATAGATCAAAATTTGAGAGAGATTTTCTGAAGCACCACAAGTGCTCTTATCATAATAACAAATTGATTTTATGTTTCTTATTATACCCTGTACCGTATGGTACCAAGGTTATATTAAATTTGTGCAAGCCGAAAATGTATGTAACATATAGAAGGAGACGTCGGAGACATTCCAAAGTTACCTAAAGTATGATCAGGGTGGATAGAGAAGTCGATATACCCATGTCCGTCTGTCCGTCTGTCCGTCTGTCCGTCCGTGTGAACGCCTAGATCTCAGAGATGGTAAGAGGTAGAGTTACCAAACTTTCACATTAGATCCCATATTGATTCCATTTATTTAATTTTTTGATATCGGGATAAATTACATAGCTCCCATGGGGGTGTTTGAGACGACCTCGACAAAAAAAAAAACGTTTTAGATGAATAATTCGTTTGTTTATGAAGATATCGTAACCAAATTTGGTATTCGAAAGTTTTTTATAGTTCCCAAACACTGTACCAAATTTGATCGAAATGGGTTGACTATATCATATAGCTCCCATAGGACCGATCGGACAAAATAACTTTTTTAAAGAAAAATTCGCTATATTTCGTTTTTTAATAAAGATATCGTAACCAGATTTGGCGTTTGGAAATTTTTTAGACCACTTAAGCAATGTGCCAAATTTGAACAAAATCGGTTGACTATATCATATAGCTCCCATAGGTCCGATCTTCCAAAAAATCGATTTTTTAACAAAATTTGTTGTGTTTCGTTTGTTTGTTAAGATATTGGGACCAAATTTGACATTCGTGAGTATTTTATAGTTACTAAGCACTGTACTAAATTTAATCCAAATCGTTTGACTAGATCATATAGCTCCCATAGGACCAATCGGTCCAAAAACACGTTTTTTATACAAAATTCAACGTGTTTTGTTTGTTTGTAAAGATATTTGAAATAAATTTGGCATTCAGATCTTTTTTAAGGTATTTAAGCACTGTGTCAAATTTTATTGAAATCGGTTGACTATATCATATAGCTCCCATAGGAACGATCGGTCAAAAAAAAATTTTTGCTTAAAAATTCTTCTGTTTTTGGTTTTTTGTGAAGAAATCGGACTTTATTACAAGCTAGTGGTACAGGGTATCCTAAAGTCGTCCGCGCCCGACTTTACGTCCGCCATTATTTAGATCTAGACGTAAGAATATATTTTCTTACTAATTGAAATTTGATGGATATAGATTTTTGGCACACCACTCAGAAACTGTGACCTTGGAATAAAAAAAAAATAAAAAAAATCCCAAGAAAAGTTATCTAAATTATGCAGCAATAGTTTTAAAGGAAAAAAGTTGCATAAATTGCAAGAACTTTCCATAAAAATCCTATACAAAATATTCTTTCAATAACACAGCCAATAAAAAGAATGATTTTTGATTTTGAGGTTAGACAGTGTTTTTACTAAATTCGTTTTGGATTACGAAGTACGAATCGAAAATTCAAGAACTATGGTTCTTATTTAGCCTTCAAAATATATTTAAAGCTAACCGATATACCTATACTCGTGTCACGTGCTTCGTATAAAAATTAAATTTCATTGAATTGTGCTAGATTTAATAAAGTTCACGCGAGTTCAACTATCAAATATTTCTACACAATATTTATTTATTATTTTTAAAATATTTTCACTCGCAAACTAAAACACGCTTAAAGCACTAACTAACAACAAAAAAAAACCCATCAAAATTGTTTTTGTTTTAAATTAAATTTGCGTCACTTGAAAAAATAAATCAAAAATTTTCAACTTTTAGTGAGTTTGTTTGCGTTTCTTTTAGTTTTAGTTTAGTGTTTATTTTGTTTTTATTGTACCTCTAAAAACAATTTAAATTATTTTTGCGCTTGTTTTTATAGCAGAGAACGATTTCAATATTTTAGTTAGAATTTTTTTCAAGTTAAAAATATATATTTTTGTTTTCTGTTGATGAACCGGTGACATTTTGTATTTAATATAAGGCCGAACGTGCCCCTTAAAGTTGTGGGTTGGACAGAGGCTCAAGGGGGACAGAGGTTAGCCAAAATTGACAACTGACAGTTTACGTTTGTCGCAGAACTTGATTATTTTTACTTGAGACCCAAACAAAAGTTGATAATAATAATTTTCTTGTTGCCGTCTGATTTTTCCCAAAATGAATCATGGAAAATGTGCTCAGCTGGTTTTTGCTGACGCGGGAAAATAAAATGAAATCCATTATGTCAATGCGCGGCATTTTGTCTGTTGGGTTTATTTTTTTTTTCTATTTTTTCTTTTTTTTCTATTATGTATTTGAACAACTTAATAACACTTGTTCATTTGTACTGAGCGCTGAGCTGCTATTTGCTTTTATATTAAAATTTGAACAGATGTTCTGAAAAACGCTACTTCTTGAATTTAGTAGAATTTTTCGTCTTTTCGAACAATGGGTGAGGTTTTTTTTTTGTAATGACCTTACTCACTGCTTTCTTGACAATTTTTGTATTGTTGTATCTTTTATATAACTATAATAACCTTGATTGACTCTATATTTATGACAATGGCACACACCCAGCTTATGGAACTGATATTGTTGTTGCTGTTGTTGTTGTGCTGCTTTCCACTGAAGCGTGACTTTTCTGGCTTAAATTTAAATCGGAAATCGGTTTTCACACAAGCCGCAAAATAAAAAAAGAAAACAAAATATAAGCTGATAGAGCAAATATCTCTCATAATTAACTGGAGCTTATGCTGTGAAAAATTCTCGTAAAATAACTTTTAGCTCTCTTTGCAATAATATTAAAAAATAAAAAATATATAAAAAATAATTAGCCATTTTGTATGCGTCGGACAAAGTGTGCCAAATACTTTAGAAACGTTACTAATGTGAATTTTTACAGCCACAGAAAGTTTACATAGAACTACAGTCATCGTTTTTTTAATGTACAATAAGTAAATAGGTACAGTAATAAATGACCGGGAAGCGATTTTAGATGGGTTTATGGAAAATTTTAGGACCTCGTTTAGTACGCTTAGTGGCACTTTAGTGACTAAGAGGAGAAATTTAACACTAAAAAACAACAAAGTTTTTGTAGCCTTTGAAATTTAAGCAGTTTTAGATAAATTTGATTATTGTTATGCATAAATTAAACTATTTTTCACTTAAGAAATTTTTAGTTCTTAGAGTCTTTCATTTACATGTCGAATATTCGATTTCTATTATGAAATATGAAATAAAATTCTTTATCTTAAATGTTGCAGGTTTCCATATTTAAACAAATATTTTTGGAGAGTTTAGTGGATAATTTGGAATATTCCGAAACTCAATAGCGATTCCGAATGGTTAATTCTATTACACAAGACCTTAAAAAAAGTGGTGTGAATTCTACAAATGATTGGTTGCACAGATAGATTTTAAGCCGCTGAACCCGAAACCAGGGTCCAAAAAACCCCAGTTATTATGAAATAACCTTAAAAAAAAACATAAAACGAGGAGTTTTAATCGTTTTCCCAAAAAATTTGACATGCTGTTGTGGTTTTGATTTCAGATTCGGACCTAGTGGATCAAAATCCATGTGAGCAGCCAGTGGCGAAGCGAGAGCGTTGAATGTGGGGAGGTGATGAGCCTCAAAAAAGCCGACTCGATTCAACAAATTGCCGACAAATAACCGATTATGAATTTTTATTTCTCGAATATTGCGTGAAATACCCGAGATTTGCCAACTGATGGATGTTTGGGGGTGTCACACCCCTCACACCACAACCTCGCTACGCTCTTATTGCTTATTCGCCAATAAATTTCGATTTCGAAAATACACGATTCAAAATCATGAAAAAATTGTATAAATGCAATTGAGTATTATTGCCAATTCCATTAAATTATTGCTAATTCTCCAATAAAAGTCGATTTCAAAAATATAGAATTTCAAAAAAAAAAAAAACATCTATTATTACATTTCAAGATATTAGTCAAAGAGAGTGGTCGTGGAAATCTACTAAGCTAAAGCTGCTTTTGATTCAAGTAATAGATCTAAATATATATTTTTATTTCCTCTGAACTCATACTACAAAGATAGAGAGAAATATGGAAATTGATTGATGGACGATTAACTTTGGTTGGACGGAATAGAGGAATCGCTCTGAAAGGTAGAGCTTCCTGGGCTGAGCATGAAAAGAGGATTTCAGAAAATTTCTCCTACAAGTATAAACAATGGTGTGTCCAATTTGCTATGTGAAGGCATTTTCATCAAATGCACTTCCAACTTTCCAGATATGGTTTTTCTGAGATTAATCGAGAGACTTTTTAGCGTTTTAAAAAACTCAGGCACTAAGAGTAGGAACTGGAGCGATTAATGTACAATTATTAAGATGACTTTGGTTTTAAACTAGGCTTATTTTCAATTATATTGATAATACAGAATTGCTGAAGGTGCAGCAGTGTCTGGCGTGCCAAGTAAGCAGGTGGCGAAGCCCTTTAGTTATAAAAAACGCTTTAGATTTTGTTAATAAAATTACACTTTCATGGTTTTAGCTACATAAAATAAATCCGTGACTGACTATTTTGTATGTCGGGATCTCTATTAATAATTGTACGGACAGAACAAGGACATACAACTTAAAGCCGAAGCTTCATTAAAAATATCTCGCTATTATATAAAAAAGTTTTTCGTCGTTGACATTTACATATAAGCATAAATATAGTTCGGATCGGGTAGCGATCGTACGGAGGGGCGGGGGTTGGCGAGCGCTGCGTGTAGGGGGCAGAGACCCCTAGTTTATCATATAAAAGTTATTTTTTTCTTTTTACAAGATATCTTATAAAGTAAATCCAATATTGGTATTAATTCATTTTCTGGCAGCTTGCATACAGTCTGGCGTAAAGACTCTTTAAAATTAAAAAAATATATATTCCTATATTCCTGTGACGGAACAACGCAGGGTCTATACCCCGAGTATGTATCTTAGACTCTCCCAAAAGTTAGAAAAAGGGTTTACAAGTTTTTTTGCATATATGCGGTTCGAAGAGCAAACCCTCCCCCTATGACCAAATAATGGGTCCACACCTGCTCTATTGATATGAAGGTAAAGTTGTTGCGCAGTTTGTTTACTCAATTTCGAAAGGGTGATTTATGTCTATATGATCATATCAGATTATAAGAAGAGTTCGAAAGATTGTGCAATACAAAGTTTAGAAGCGGTCTGCCACTAAATTCCTTTACATAAATATGTAGTAGAAAATTTATAACGATAGCCTAAAATATATAATAAATAATATAATTGGGAATACTGCACTGCAACCACAAGAATGGTATAAATTGTGGTCCTAGCTGGCTTCAGAGCTTCTAGACAATTCCAACTCAGGATATAATGGGATGGATATTTTTCTGGAAAAAGCTTCACTCTCAATAAGTATTGTGTTAAAAGGCAATATGAGCCCAATAAACAACAAATTTTGACATTTTATTAAAACGCTTCTGCTTCCTAAACACAATAAATTTGTTTAAACTACTTTTAAAGCCTTCAATTAATCAAAGTATAGCATAGCCCTGTAGCGGATCCACGAGGGCGATTTTCGGGCATTTCACCTTACCCAAAAGATCACAAAATGGGATGAAAGTCTTTTGCAAGCTCAGATAAAAATACTCTTCGAAGTAAAGAGCCCCTCCCAAGACCAAATCCTAGGTCCGCACCTGACATGGTCTAAATATTTATTTAGTTTTACCAACTAGGTTCCAAAGAAAATTTTTGGTTATTCTTTGTTAAGAAAGTTTAATCGCACTAAAATCATTATTGCAATAATTCCGATTCATCAAAGGTGCTTTGAATTCCACACAATTTTAAATTGCTTTTTGCAACAAATTTGCAGTTATTATGGCTCTACCTAATCAGTTTCACTTCGGTATTCACTGTACTTAAGTACTAAAGTACCACACTTTGTATGACTGTTTGGTTTCAAGTACAAAGTACTGAACATTTGAGTATTTAACAACTGAACAACACTAATTATGCAAATGTTGTTGTTTGTTTGTTTTTTTTTTTTATTTTCTGTCGATTTTTTTTTACACAACGTTTTCCCATTGAAATATGCTTAATTTGTATTTTATTTATTTTTTGTCATTGTCGTTTTGGTAAAATTTTTTTAATATTTATTTTGTTGGAATATTATTATGAACGGCTGTTTCAATATTTATGTAAGCTTTACTGTAAAGGCGTCAGCTTTGAGAGAGAGCACAACAACACCAACTAAAACTTCAATATATATATAGTCAATATATATAGTATATATAAAGGTGTACATTATATAGTTTCACAAATTGCTTCGTTTACACTTCTCGACTTTGACTTTAAGACGCGCGTGCGCACTAATTTTGAAATAAAATATCTTACAGATACTCTCTCGTCTCCAAGGACGACAGATTACAAGCGCGCACGTCTCGAATGTATCCGTAAGATACGCGATGTGCGCCGGCGTTTGTTCTAAACGTTTTGCACGTTGGCCAACTAAAAACTCAAATGAAATGAAATAACTGAAACTGAAAATGCGACTGAGTGAACGACTGACTGGCGATTGAATGACAAACTGCTGCCATCGACTTTTTTTCGCTGCTGCTGCCACAACGTGCGATATTTCGTTTTTTTTTTTGCCTCATTTTAATACACTATAAGTAAAGGGTAAGGGGTATATGTGATGTGGAAATATTTAGAGCGTATTACAAGCAGATCTTATAAAGTTGAACAGGAACGGATGAGACATTTCGCCCATAGCAAAATTAATCCCAGTTTTTGTAATCTAGCTTATGGTATACCCCGAATTCTTAAAATTCAAAATCTTAATCTGAAGATCAATAGCTTAGTTTCTTATTACCCATATGTTTTATCTTAAAATAGTTTGAGAACTATGGTTTCTTAAGTCTTTTTCAAATTAAAAGGCTTTAGAAACTCAAAGCTTTTAGAATTTTTTTTTCGTAATCTGATTTAAATGACTATAAAGAATTTTAATTTAAAGAAATACTACTATCGAATTATTGGCAATTTCATTTTACATAAGCTAAAAACAATTGCGAAAAGTGTAATTAAATATATTGCAATATTTTAGGTAACTCACATACAAAAGTTGAATATGTGACGTCATTTAAAAACAATTTTTTTGCGCACTTTAATGTATTGCATGATATTACGTATTTATCACTGCTATGTAAGATCAGGATTCAGCAAATTTATATACTTGTTTATACAATAACGCTCAATTTTTTTGTTTTAAAGAGATATTGCTTCCAAATTTCTGTAAATTCACCAAAAATGGTGAACTATTTTGGGAAGCTCCCATACAAAAATTGCATCTGTGATGTCAATTGATTTCTTTTTTTTGGCACTCTTTAATTTATTGCATTATGTTACGTATTTATTATTGCTATGTAAGAGTAGGATTCTGAAAATTTATATTTTTCTATAAATGATGACGATTAATTTATTTTTATTTTAAATATATTTTGCTTCCAAATTTCAGTCAATTTCTTTTATATTATGCTTAACAATTGTGTAAAGTTTGATCAAAAATGGTGCACTATTTAAGGTAGCTCATATACAAAAATTTAATTTGTGACGTCATTTGAAAATGTTTTTTCTGCACTTTATTTATTACATTATGCTACGTATTTATTATTGTTATTTAAAAGCAGGATTCTGATAATTTATAGTCTTGTTTATAAGATGCGACGATCAAGAGATAGCTCCAAATATTTGGCAATTATATTTTGTATTAGTCTTAGCAAATATACAAAGTTTCTTTCAAAATGGTGCACTATTTTGGGTACTTCTTATATAAAATTTGATTCGGTGACGTCATGAAAATTTGTATGAGCAGGAGTTTGTAAATTTTCATTCTTGCATAAATGATGACGACGACGAAGACTACAAAAACATTTTTTGTGCAGATAAGCGCTTGAAAAAGATAAATTGCGTAAGTGACGAACTAAATTTCTAAACCATAATTTTGTATTAATATGTTAAAAGAACATTTATTTCTAAAATTTTGATAAAATAGCTTTCATCAATTGCGCTAAATAGAATGCAATTTTTGAAAAATATGATTTTCTTGAGTTGATCTGGTAAAAACAGAGTTGGGCGTGATTTTAAAAAATTGGCAAGAATGCTTAAAGCTTCTGAAGTTAAAATGCAACTCGATTATATACTCGATAATATTAAGAAGCCTACATCTTTGTATGTGTATTTTATAGATTTTTAAGGCTAGACTTTAAAATTTTAACACAACGAAGTGATAACGTAAGAAAGTTATCAAAATTAAAAATCTATACCTATCTATATCTATCTACCAATGTTTATCTGCTACCTTTTGGCATATATATAGATTATATAAATTATTTCAGGATTTCCAAAAAAACTCAATGAAAGCGAAATGTTAAAATTAAAAATCATATAACTTGCAAAAAAATTTAAATAAAAATTCCACACTGTAAATGCTTTCCGAAAGAAGCTTCTTTGAAATTCTTTTCCATTAAAAAGCTCACCCATCGGTCTACACTGGCTGACTAGTTTATATTTATTTCCTCGTTATATTTTCATTATTTAAAATAATACAATTTTCAAAATCAAAAACAATATATAAAGCGTTTAAAATCGAACGAAAACTGTGTGGATTTCCAAAAAAATTCAATGAAATCAAATGAATTTCAAACAATATACTCTTTTTCGAAAAATTCCACACTGTAGAAGCTTCTTCAAAAATCTTCAATCAACCAAAAAGCTCACCCATCGGACTTGAATTGCAGATTAGTCAATTTTCATTTAATATAAGGTCAACTGAGCTTAGTTGTATCTCTTAAATTTCAAATCCAAAAACAATAAAAATCTATACAGATAAAATTCAATGAGGTAAAACCAGGAATAAAGAGTATACGATAGACGTCATACTCTAAAATTTCAAATCATAAAAAACTATATTTAAAAGCGATATCTAAAAGCTGTCGAACGAAAACTGTGTAGATAAAATTCATAAGGTATCGTGAGAGTATACGCTAGTCGTCACGCCCTTATTCCAATCACTTTTTGCAGCTTTTGTTTTTACTTTGGCATTGTCGTTGTCGTTGTCGCTGAATTGGATATACTCATTGCGGTACGTTTGCTTGTATTGTATTGTGTGTAGTTCTGGGTGTATCTATGCAGTTGTTGTATCTATGTGAGTGTGCGAGATACTTTGGTACGATTATTGTGTGCTCAGTACAGCATTCGCATACGAAATTATTATTATTATTATTGTTATTGTTGTTACTTTTAGCCAGAGAAGAGCTAAAGCTAAATACATTTATTGAGCATAGCACGCGTGTATTTGTTAGTTTAGTCAGCTGATCAGCATGCTTTATCAATTGGCCGCCATTTTGCCAACATTGCATTTGTTTAAATATATTTTTTTGTATAGTTTATTTACAGTCAGCCGGGCTTTATTTTTTCAAATTTCAAGTTAGCAGCTATCGGGTTAACATTCTCAGACTACCTGACTTGGCACGTCTTCTACATAGATACATATTGTATATAAGATATGAATGTATCTGTGTATCTGTAACTCGCTCGATTTGTTTATTTTCGCTTCGTATTTCTTGCCGGCAAAACTCTAACCTCGACAATTGTTTAATTTATCAGTTAACAGTTTTTCGCTTTGTTGTTGTTTTTTTAAACGTCAGACATGACTTTAAGCTGCTAAAAGCTTCAGTTTGAAGATTATTCTGCTCGTATTTCATTAAATTTATTGTTTAGACGTAGATTTCAGCTACTGGGATATAGTCTTAGAATGTAGATTGATTGATGTTAGAAAGAATTCAGTGACAACTGCGTTTTTGTTATGGATTTTGTAAAGAATTTGTTTTTATTATTTTTATTTATTTTTTCTAGACTGTATTATTGCATTACAGTTGTGCTTTGTTAGAATTTTGCAATGCAAATATTTTATTTGTGTTATTAGCTGCAGCTTATTATTTATTAATGTAATGTTAGAATAAATTCCAATACAATTTCGATAAAACTTTCTAAAAGGCGTAATTTATAAAGGGCGTCTATGCAGAAATAAAAGCAAGTAGGCTTTTATTCACAACGTCAAGACGAAAAATTTTTCTTGAAGGTTGACTGATATAGAATACCCCATGTAAAAGATGACACTACAATTGATCTTTGAAAATTTTGCTAAAAGCAGCCACTGAGACTTTTAAGAATTTTAAAAAAAAAAATAATAAAAAAAGCTTAAAAAGTAAGGGATCTCCTTGAGCTCGAATAAATATGGATTGCTTCTTTTAGTTCCATAACAGGAAAAAATCTTCGAAAGCCTCTCCGAAAAAGGTTCTTAAAATGTTTAATTATTTTTATTTTTTGCGGAATATGAACAAAATTTAAAATAAATGAAATTATATTCCTAAAAACGATTATTAGCAAAAAAAAAAGCACGAGTCACGAAATCAAAAAATTAAAATAATTTATTTATTCTACAACTAATCTACAACTTAGCTCCCGATGGCGCTAGTAGCCAGTAATAGTTCAAATAAATAAATCACATCTGTTTTCCATCAGTTTTGACATCGATAAATATAGCCTTACATCGATATTAGTTAATTTTTCTTTGCGTCATATAGTTACACTTAATTAAATATGTCAACTTATAAACCGAATTCACGTCATTTGCGGGAGATTTTACTTTTTCATTTCAACATGAAAAAATCGGCGCCTGGGCCTCATCGGGTTATTTTATGGTGATGATACTATTAGTGAAAGAACGTGTCGCGAGTGGTTCCAGTGCTTTAAAAGCGGTGATTTTGTTGTTGAAGATCGGCGTAGCGGTGGCAGAGAAAAAACTTTTGAAGATGATGAACTGGAGGCTTTACTTAATGAAGACTCGTGCCAAACTCAAGAACAGCGAGCAAAATCATTGGGAGTAACTCAGCAAGCAGTATCAAAACGCCTGGAACAGCTGGGGATGATCCAAAAACAAGGATACTGGGTACCGTATCAGTTGAAACCAAGAGATGTTGAGCGACGTTTATTTGCTTGTGAACAGCTGCTTGAAAGACGAAAACGAAAAGGATTTCTTCATCGTATTGTTACTGGGGACGAAAAATGGGTGCACTACGACAACCCTAAGCGACGCACATCATGGGGATTGCCCGCCCACACTCCTACGGCGACACCTTGACAGAATATTCACGGATCCAAGGTCATGTTGTGTATTTGGTGGGATCAGCTTGGCGTAATTTATTATAAGCTGCTAAAACCTTCTGAAAAAATTACTGATGCACTTTAAAAGCAAAACGGCCGCAAAAACACGAAAAAGGAATTTTGCAACACGACAATGCTCGACCTCACGTGGCGAAAGTAGTCAAGACGTACCTCGAAACACTGAAATGGGAAATTCTACCTCACCCGCCATACTCTCCAGATGTTGCTCCATCTGATTACCATTTATTTAGGTCGATGGTCGATGGCACACGGCCTGGCGGGCCTGTGCTTGGACTCTTTTGAAAAAGTGAAAGAATGGATCGATTCTTGGATCTTATCAAAGGATGAAGAATTTTTCCGACGCGGGATTCGTTTGTTGCCTGAAAGATGGGCCAAAGTAGTGGAAAGTGACGGACAATACTTTGAAACATAAATAAGATACCATTTTTTTTTATATTATTTTTAAAATTAAAAAAAAAACCGGCGGGACCAAAGTTGTATACTATACAATTGAAACTTCATAAAATTGTTGTATCCTCTAAAGCCGGAACAGGTTTTGAAAATATTTATTATTATTATTTTTATTTTTGGCGGAATATGACAACTTAAAAGCAATCGATAATAAATCGATTAGTGCCAAAACAACACGAGTCACGAAATCTAAAAGAATTTAGAAATAATCTATTTACTCTGCGTAAAAACTGCATAAAAGTAGTGAAAAGGATTTTTGAAATAAATGACAATAAATTTTTAAGAAAATCTTTAAACAGACCCAAATTAATTCTTAAATTAATAAAATGGATTGCATCTTTGGCCAAAGCTTAATTATTTATTCAATCCAAGGATTTTGTAAAAGAATCGAATAGATTTTCGTTGCCTGTGAAGCTGAAACAAAATTAGGACTCAGAAAAAGGCCCATCGGCTAAATTAAAATTCTCCGAAATTTTAGATTTTGTATTAGACTTTAAATAATACGAATTTAAGGAAACCATTTTAAAATATATTCAAATATTGGTAAGAATAATTCTTACACACGAAAGAAAATTTTATAAAATCTGGAAGAGATATATGATTTCTTTTACTTCATCTTGGAGCACAGGGCGTGACTCAATACTCTTAACCTTCAGGTTAGAGTCAACACATTTTCAGTCTACCAAAAATAAATTTATGCTTTATATAACATATTAGGTTTACGGATAGTAAAGCCTGAAATTGGTTGGATGTGTTTATTAGGCGCACATCTAAAAATAAAAATTTGCTTAATGTCAGTGCTGCTAATAGATTTTTAAAAATATGTCAAAATTTTTGTAAAAACTTTAAGTTTTTTGCAGTTCCCAGCAGCAGAGTTTCAAAATTAAAATTTTATTGAGATTTTTGTCTCTTGACTTTAATTCTTTTAATAAGAATTCTGAAAAAGATCTTTAATTTTACAAAAAATAAATATCGACAAATTTTGATGGCGAAGAAAAAAAAGATTTCTCAAAATATATCAAAACATTTTTAAATTAAGATAAGAAGTCATAATAGCGATTTTCAGCATTCTTAAATTGCTTTTTAAAAGGCTAGATTGAATTAACTTAACATAATACATAATATCTTTAGAATGCCTTAAATTGCCATTTTTAGCCAAATTTAATTTTAATTTGAAATCAAATTATTTTACCGAGTTTATTGGAAATGGCTCTAACCAAGAAAACATATCTTTTTCCCAGTTTGTTTATGCATAGTTACAAAATAAAAAAATTCCTAGTTTAGCAAACTAAATTTTAGTCATAAAATCTTTGAAAAGTCACCAAGTGCCACAAACCTATAATTTTAAATGAAACTGACAGACTGTCTGACTTTTATTTTATTATTATTTTCCATCATTTTCTATTACTTTAATACATTAACAACAATTATGGACGCCGTCACATTAACTTTTGCAAAAATTTACATAAAATCTGCCCATTCAAATAACCCTGTTTCCTATTTCCAAACAAATTTTGCCAACCCACTCAGCATTAGTAGACAATGTAATTCTTTAAGAATTATCTAAACTTTCCTGAACTTTGTCTAAAAAATAAAAAAAATCTGCACAATAGAACCATTGACTTGTTGCAGACAATGCTGTGAAAGAGCGTACCGAGTTCTAAAGTACGCCATACTAAGTAATTGCCAAGATTTTCTCAAGTTTTTCAAGATGTTGTGAGTGGGCGACGGGGAGAGTGTAGGGGGATGACCTTCCCATGCATGATTGTGCAATATGACAATCAGCTGAAGTTCTGACAATGCAAATGTTGAAAATTAATTGAAGAAATCACGCACATGCAACAGACTCTGCCTCAGACTTTGCCTCAGTCGGTGGCATAAATTGCAATGATAGACGGGAAACTTGGCAACTTGGTTCGTGAACCTTCCTGCGTCCGCTGCCCTCTAGTTGACCATAAAGACAACAACAACAGCAACAACAACAATGCCACAACAACTTCTATGGGCACAAGTACAAATACAGCTAACGGCAGTTAACAATGAGCCATAAAAATGCAACAAAAGGGAGAGAAAGAGAGAATGAGAGAAACAACAATGAAACCAAAAACTAAAGGAAAAAACTGAACAGAAAAACAGGCGACAACTTTTGCATATTAATATTGGACAGAAAAAAAATTGTTTTGAATTAGGCGCGGTTTGTATGGACGACGGGATACACTGTAATATTTTTTTCGACGATATGTTTAGAAAACTGGTTTGAGAGGGGTGAGTGTAAGAACAAAAGGAAATGTTTGTTAGGCTCACAATTAATTGAAAATGATTTATGCCTCTAGCTGTATAGGGTGATTTTTTGGTGTTTGTTTTGAAACGTATGTTTCTTAGGCTCACAGAGATCAACAAATTTCTGGCTCTAGCTCATATTGGATAACTTTTTTGGTGCTCTGTTCAAACACAGGAGCCAACAAATCAACCAGAAAAATTATTCTTGAAATGCTGATTTTTAGTCAAGTTCACATTGCTCTATATATCTTAAGCAATATTCATTAGGTTGTCCATATAAAGTATGGAATTAACGCATACATGAAAAAAATTATCTTGGGCCATCAAAATGGTAAATAAATTTTGTTAAATAAGTTTATTGATTTACCAAATTTTCATCAAAATAGATAAAAACTTATAAAAGGTGATTTTACGGCGCGTCCGGAATTCAAACTTAAATAAAACGCAGAAAAATAAATGTAATGATACCAAATACTGATTTATTATAATAGAAAGATAATTTTTTGTCATTTAATATTCCAAAAAGATATCTGCCATACTAACACCACGACTACGAGTTATGAAGCGCATTCTGAAAGTCAAAGTTCGGAAAAACTTTGAAGCGTTTGGGCCCTAGTTCAGAAATAACACCTTTAATGTTGGTTTTTCAAATAGCACTAGAAGTTTTTTACAATTTTTGATTATAAAATTTGAAGATTTTAAGACTTTGTTGTGGTATAAATCTTTCTATGATGAATCATTCGGCCTAACAAAATAAAATTCTTTCAAATTTTCTAAAAAATATGTTTGAAAAATTAAAATTTTTTATTTGGGGTTAAGTCAAATCACTTCTTGGTATAGATAGAGCGATAATGTTCGCCTTAGAGCCCATTTTGATATGGTTATAATGCATGGGTAGGGTTTATAAGGTAGAAGGTTTAAAATTTGAAGAAAGTTCCGATAGCGAATTATTAGTAGTTATTTCTAATGAAACATCAAAAGTTAAAGAAAACACCCTATATATTGCAAATAGTTTGGCCTTCTAGAAAATGCGATTAAAAACTTTAAATTATTTTTATTGGGGCTTATTCGAAGCAATCTTTGATACAGATAGAGCAATGATTTTCAACTTAGAGACCATTATGATATAGTCTTTCAAAATTGACAGGGTTTATAGGATAGAAGATTTAAAATTTGAAAAAAGTTTCGCAAGGTAGAAAAATATAGGTTTTTATGAAACAAAATTTGTTATGAAAAAAATACTTGTAAGAAGATTATAAGAAAAAAAAATTAGTATAGTATAGCTTTATAAGTGTGAGCTTGAACTACGAATTTCATTAAAGGGGTCACTGGATAAGGCTTTAAAAAGAATTAACAGCCTTACCCTATTGCTTGGTATAATTTGTTGACTCTATTTCTCATGAACTCCGCCTAGATAGGCACAGTCTAGACTTCTGGTCCTCAAATCGCGAAAAGGAGAAAGGTTTGAGGCAATGGCAAAATATTATAGTCAGTAAAAATCATTTCTAGTGCTTCGGAGTATAACCAGACCATCGTTACTTGCAGGGGAACAAATTCTAGAAGCTGGCCCTCCAAGTAGGGGGTGCGACTCGGTCCTGACAGCTACGTTCGGCAAAAAAACTTTTTTGTGAGACCTCTAAATGAGCCTCGGATTCGATTATTCCGAATGTCATGGAAGAAGCTTCATCCAAAAGGAAAATTGGAAGACGCAATACTAAATGGATTGGAAGCCTCGAAAAAACAAACGGAATATCATTCAGAAATCGGCAGACGATATCACGAGATAGGCTAAGAAGAAAGCATGTTCTACATGAGGCAAAGATTCAATACGGATCCCGGAGCTAATAATGATGATAATAATGATTTCTCATGACTTCCAAGATCTCACTGCAGACAGTCGAAAGTAACGATATCCATATTCATGCTATTCGATAACTTTCATTATTAAAAAGTAACTGATGCACTGCCATGTCAACTTCTGCCTATTAGTCGCTAATACCCTTGACCCTTATTATTATAGGGCATACAATCCAACGATACTAAAAAATTCAAACACAAATTACAATTGAATATAAAATTATTATGTATTGGCTTTGGTGTCAGTTGTTGTTGTTTTTATGACTGCTTTTTATAGCTTCTTATTTGGAAAAGCGGGCGGTTATCCCTATATACAAAGTATGTACAAGTTGGGTATATATACTCTTTGTATATACATGTAAGTGCCCAACGCTTCAATCAGAATTTTAATTATTATTTTCAATTATCGAAAATGGTTTTGTATCTGTTTTGTCGTTTTGCCTTTTTCAAGTGTTTCTCTTTGCATTTTATTCCATATAGACGCCCCTTGACCAACCGAACAACCGAACAACATCCAGAAATAGCAACAAACACTTGTCTTTCCGATGTTGTTGTAGTTGCTGTTGTTGTTGGGCGGTTTTTATTATGTATATCGGAAGGCTTTGGTAATTAGGGGCGTTTTGTGCGTTTTAAAATGCATTCAATTCAATTATGCCATATGGTTTTGATTTTAATTAAATTTTCATGCCGCCGAGATAAGCAGCAAAGAAAATGGGAGACCACCAATGACTAAAGATACATGGATACTATTTGTATCTTGTATCTAGCTATGAGACATATTGGGAATTTTCTTATGAGTCTGGGCTGTAATTTATTTTTAAAGGGGTTTTTACTATGTGTGTTGGCTTTTTCGGGTATATTTTGCTTTTTGGCAATATATGCAGTTTTGAAGTATTTTTGAAAATGGATTCTTAAAATAGTTTAAGCTATTTTCGATTTTAGAAAATGTACATGGCTTGTTAGTTTTTAGGGCTGATATTTGATAGCCTTTAAAGGTTGAATGTATTGCCATAAACTTGACAGGCATAGGAATCAGGTTTATATTCCTACAGCCATATCAACACCAGCAAAGAGTTTGGTATTCAAGATTTTAAGTTTTCAATTTTAAATTTGTTGACAAATTGTGATTTTTTTGCCAGTTACTCGAAAAATAAGTTGGCGGTTCAATTTTAATTTTGAAATTTCTTGAAAAATTTTGATTTCAATTCCGCTTACTCTAAGGAAGAAGGTGTATTACTAAGCTTTAAAAGCAATTCGATTGATATCTTGATATTGCTACTTTTCGAGATCGCTGGATATTAAATTAATATTAAGTAATTTCTGTAAGGCAGTTTGACAGGCATAGGATTCAGTTTCAGACCCTTACACCTAGATTTTAAACGTCAAAGAGTGATGGACATATAATTTTAGATCTTAAGTTTTAAATTTCTTGAAAAAATGTTGGATTTGTATCCCGATTTCTTTGAAGAAGTATGTCGTGGTCTATGACTAAGCTATCAAAGCAATCCGATTGATGACTGCAACTTTCAGAGATCTCTGGACAATAAAATAATATTATTTAATTTCTTTAAAGCAGTTATAAGTATTAATAAAGGCAAGTTCCACCAAGATCCAAGGCTCATATAAACAATAAAAATTTGTTTTTCTGTAAAAAATCTGCGAAACGAGTTTCCAAGCAACTAATTTTCCTGAATACTGCCATATTCCAAACATTTGCTAGCTAAATTTTAATGCTTTTTCGAAAAAAAAGGTCCTATTTACAAACGTTCAAACTTTGCGAAGAAAACGAAATATTTGTTCAAAAATTTTAGTGAAATAGTTTGAAAAACTTTTAAAAAATTTTGAATTTATTAAAAAATGATTGCGAAATAATTGTTATTACTCATTTTTTTTTAAATTGCATTTTTCTTTATTTTTTAATTTAATTATTGTTTTACTAATATTTTTTTATTTTTCAAGGCAAGAAATGAGAAATAAACTGAGATTTTTAGAATAATTAAGTTAAGTTTAAAAGATTTTGTTGGATGTACAAATCTGTACAAATCTATAGGAGCTAATTTTATGGGAGACTAGCTGCTCTTTTCATTATTTTAATAATTTCCTATGGTTTACTGATTGTTTTTAGGCAGATTGTAAATAAAAATAAACTGATTTTTAAAGATTTTTACCAACTGATTCTGGAAATCTAAGCTAAACTAAAATTATTCATTTATAAGCCTATTCAACTTAATGAAATAAAATAAATGTAGAACAAACTGCCTTCTGCAGATAATTCCCAACTGAATTTTAAAAATTTTAATAGTTCTGTTAAACACTTTTTTTTGCTTTTTGTTAACCCCATTGCTCTTATTTAAGATTTCTGTAAAATGTAAAAAAAAAATTATCATATATGCGTATTTTACTAAAGATTTTATCAAGCGGACCTTCTAAGATGTTTCCCAACTGACTCTTGAAATCTAAACTAAACTTACAAAATCTTGTATACGATAGTCCCCAACTGCATCTTAAAAAACTAAACAAAAATATTTGCCTACCCAAAACCTTTAACCCAAATTTCTTACAAAAATATTGCTACAATATTACGATAAATCAACAAACAATTAAGCATAAAAATAACTCCTCACCGCCTGACAATTTGCAAACTGCAATGACAAATGCATAACAACAATAGCCACAACGATAACAACAACAATTGCGATAAAGTCAACAATTTCGATAGCAACAACAACAACTACAACAATGCCAGTTACGCCTAATGATTGCAAAAAAAACAGAAAAAAAAAACTTGCAACGCACTTTCAACACGCAATGCTATGAAATTTCTCCACTGTGCCAGTCAAATTGCATTCCTCAGATACTTTTGTATCTTGCGCTGCTATTTGGCATGCACGCTTAGTTAGAATTACAAATTGCGCTAATGTTTGCGGTCAGCAACAGCAACAAACACAACAACAAAAACAACAAATACTAGAAATTTTATTAAAGGCAATGCTCCGGGCCAGAGGCGTGGTCACAAATCACAGTCAATGGCTTTTAAGCACCCCCTACAAACTGATTGACTGCCTACGCCACTGTTTTTAAAGCGGCTGTTTTGAAGCAGCTTCCAAACGTCAAAGCAAAACAAAATAGTAAAAAAAAGATGATGAAGCAAACAACAACAAAAGCAATAGCAAAAACAAATCAAAACACAAACAGCTGACTTTAGTTTTTTTAATAAATATCTAGCTATAAAAGTATCTCACAGATATCTTTACTCGCTCTATATGCCAACAATTTCTTTGCAAATAAAATATATAAAATTAAAAATAATAAAGACAACAACAAAAAAAATATATAAACTGGTTGTATGCTTTAGCCGGTTCGCAGCTGTAATTAGCCAAGTCAGCCAGTCAGCCAGTTAGCCAGATTTGTTGGCCGGCCTCATGACTCAGCTGTTGATAGAGATGCAGCTGGTGAGAGGGTAAAACATTTTAGAGATACTTTTTGCCTGCTTCTGTTTTGCATACAATAATTGTTTACACATGTATTATCAAGAATTCTGTTTTTTTATTTTTGTCAATTTTGTGTATGAAAAGAATTTTTCATAATTTTATTTTGGCAATAAACCTTTTGTGTATATATTTACTTTTTGGCCAAGTTTGTTTTGCATAATAAATTAATTTTTTATGGTAATTTGCTAAGCAAATTAATTAAAATTTGTTGCGGGTGCGCTACGTGTTGACGAAGTCTATAAATATAAATGCAAGTTTTTGTTAAACAAAAAAACAAAAAGAAAAGATTTATTTTGTGCGCTAGATGTGGCAATAGTTTTGGATGAATGTTTTGGGAGAATAAAGCTTTTTTTGTAGATATGAATTATATGGGCAGACTTTTTGTCACAACAATTTTGTTGAACAAATATTGTTTCTAAAGTCTTGAGCTTTTAGAAATCTTCTCAGTTTGCGCCTTGCTTAAAAGTCTCTCTTAATTCAGGGACAGATCTATGAAAATTTCTCTGCGATCCAAATTGCGCCTTACTTAAAAATTTTTCTTAATTCAGGGGTGGATTTATGAAAATTTCGGGACGAAATTTCATTTCATTACTAACTTAGAGCGATTTAGAACCAATAGTATGTCCAAAACTATTTTGGATAGTATAGCTTTTTTGTAGATATAAATTATACGGGCAGATTTTTGTAACAAACTTTTTCGTTAAGTAAAGAATTGTACTAAGCCTTTGTTTTAGAAATCGTGTCAGTATGAGGCTTACTTTATAGATTTGTCCTAATCCAGGAGCGGATCTATAAGAATTTCTCAGCGGTCCAAATTGTGCTTATAACTCTTCATTACTAACTTTGAACATTTTAAAAGCACCAAAATGTTACGTAAGTAATCAGTTTTCAGTTTTAATACCAGCTTAGTAGGGCCTCGACTCCCAGATCCTTTACAATTTTGTACGCTCCAAATTTCTTTCAGACTTATTTCTAACTGGAAGTATAAGCACTAAAATGCTTTGTGGAACAGTTTCGATATGTCGAGGGGCCCAGAATTACCGATTTTTAAAGGGTTTCGAATTTTACTTATAGTGCAACTTCTGATTGAGAACCTTTTCCACCAATATTCTTTATAGCTAAGTTTTAATATTAGTGAAACCATTGCCCAGGATCCAAAAGATTATTATCAAAACTAATATTGATATTGATTGGATATTGATTGGCCGTCGGTGGCTTAAGCGTACTCGCCTCTAAAGCCGAAGGTCGGTGGTTCGATTCCCCGCAGTAGCACTGGTGCATTTGCCTAGCACTGGCATCGCTAGCTCAAAGACGCTATTTGCCATGAAAGTCTCTATTAATTAAAGACACCGCCGTTCGGATTCGGCTATAAACTGTAGGTTCCTGTTCTGTTCGAACAGGTATTAATAGAGATCCCCTATGCCCCTCCTCCAAGGGTTCTAACAGGGAATTATATATATAATATTGATACAAGTTAAGACTACCAATAATTCTTTTGCAGTATCTGGCTACGACAAGCTCTGACTAATAAATGAATATTTGGTTTTCAATCCATCACCAGCCAATAACCCTCGACTGCGTTCCGGGTCACTCAGGTATACCAGGTAATGAAGCGGCGGATGAGTTCGTCAGGAACGGCTCAGCGCTGGCAGCTAACCTTGCTGTTACGAACATAAAAAGACCATTAAAGGACGTCGAAACGCAAATAAGGAAGACGGCTATAGCTCTGGCGGAAATAAAATGGGAGATGGTGTCCGGTTGTCACATCTCCCGACAACTCTGGCCCAGATATGATCCAAAGCGAACATCTGAACTTCGATAAAAACAAGACTAGTATGGTGGCAGGAGTTGCAACGGCGCACTGCACCGTTGGCAATATGACTGAGGGGTTGCAGGAATCCCCATCAATCTTTTTGCCGCAGCTGCGGAGATGAGGAAGAGACAAAAAGCAACCAACATCTGCTATGCGACTGCTCGGCGCGTCTTAGAAGACGAATCCAGTTTCTGGGTAAACCTTTCTTTGAGGATCTGGTTAGTCTTGCCTATTTGCCCTTAGCGGATCTGGCTAATTTCGTCGAATCCTCAAAATGGCTCTGCAACCTGAGCGACTCATTCGATTGGGGATGCTGCTACAGTTTTTGATCCTCCTCCACAATTCTCTACCTTTCTTCAAATCCTTTCCACCCCTTCTTTTAACTAAGGCAGCACAATGGATCTCATGGTCTCCGGGTGATCTCAGTTACTATCTGAGCTGCCTCTACAACATAATCTAGCCTAACAAAAGTGTTATTGAGTGAAAATTGGAAGATTTGTACATGGTTCCATAGCATCTACAACATACCCGATTTAAGAGATCTTTGGATCGAAATGTTTGTAAAAGAAGTTTCTTTGGCCACAAAGCTTAACAGTTTTTAAAAAAGTTTTCTTTCTAATTTTGGAAAATGGTCGAATGTGTCAGTTTTTTTGACTTTGTTTGCTAGTAAGGTAAATAATTTTGACATCATTTTTAGCTTATATCACAATTAAGGCTACATTAAGTACCTCTTTCGATCTAATGGTAATATTTTGTTTAATAGATAATCACGAATAAGTGAAAAAAGTGCCCAAAAACATGTTTTTAAAAAAATCGCCAAAATAGCTCTTAAGAAAAAATATCATTTTTTTTGTGTTTCTTGACTCAAAATTATTCTAAGCAGCCCTTCATTTTCAAGATTCACTCGATAAACCTAAAATCTGTAAAGTAGTGTTCTCGAGTATTTCGTGTTCGACGCTAAAGACCACGAATCGATATTTTTTTACTGCGGTCAAGATTAAAGAACAGATATTAGCAATGGAAATCCAGAAAAAGATTCGTCATCCGCAATCTATTATCCGAGTTTAAAGCAGCATTGCGAATATTTTCACTGTAATGGAATGTACTTATATGTTATGATTTAAGATAGAACCGATTCATCGATAGCACCAAAGCCAAGCGATCTCTCGGAAAAGTTTGCGTTCTCTTATAAAATCGTTTGAACTAGTTTGAAAAAGATTTTTTTTTTAGGAAATTTCATATTTAAACGCTTTTGGAGCATGTTCAATAGAAGTGTGGAGTTGCCGGTATTTAAAAGAAAAGTGTTTCATAAGATCTTTGGTAGATTCTTGCCTTCGTAGTAAACACCATGTGGACTATGTAGTTGTCCGAAGTTCGGGATAAGCAAATGAATATGATAAGTACAATTGATTGATTGTCGATAAGTACTTCCTAAAGAAGTTCATTTATGGAACAGATAAAAATATTTAGCATAATTTATAGATTACCGATTGGAACTTCTAAAGAAGCTAATCTATTAGGTTATAATTATGAGTAGAATGGAGTAGACAAAAATGTTTTGTATAAATTATGTTTATCGATCGATGATAGTAAGATGGAGAAAGAAATTTAATCGCATGTATTATGTGAAAGTTTGGCACTCGACGGTAAAAGATACAAGCTTTTGGGCATACACGTTCTCCAACCGGAGATCATTGTAACCATAATAGTCCAAATAAAATAGTGAAATACATACAGGCTATAGGACTTTTGGGAGAACTTTAAGAGATGAAGCGGCTACAATAGATGCACTTGGGGCGCAAAACTTTTTAATAATAATAATAATATTGATTATCGATTGGTACTTCTAAAGAAGTTAATCTATTAAGTTGTAAATATGAGTGGAACTTTTTATTCAAAATAATTGCATAAGTGGCAGTGAGTTAGTTAAATTAATAACTCACCAAAATTTCAATTTTTTTTTAAAAAACTATTAAACCCAAGTATTTTCTAAAGGTAATTTGGCAAAGTATTGACACTGGTCCTGGTGGGCTGGTGTTTATCAGCCTCCGCTGAACTTACCCATTAAAGTCTTTAAAACAAATTACTATATACCCATACAAAATGCAATATCTTTAAGCTTATATTAATAATCTTTTTGCTTATATTTTATTATGCTCGCTAATTATTTGTCATAATTATGAATGAATTATTTGATTATGCTCATAACTCATGCACTGACCAACTTTTTAAGCTGTTTCATTAATTTCATAACACATTTTCTTGCAATTTTCCGACAAGCACACAGCGACAACAACAACAACAACGCGAAACTGAGAAAATTTCATTTTCATTTGCTCAATTACAAAATTGTTGCTGGGACCCCCCGGCAAAAGTTGTCATTAAAAGCAGCGTCAACGTATTGATTACGTATCCGACAAAATACACACATTTACACACTCAATATACGATATATCGTTTTTCTTCTTATATATCGAGTTAGCTTTCAATTGAACACCGTCGAGTCACTCAATTGGTTTAGTTTCGAGATACACTTAATAAGTAGCTATAAAAGATACAAAGCTTGTTGATTGTAACTTTTATATGCTCGATTGCGCGAAGTTTTGCTGTCAATTAATTCGCGCAATTCAATAAAATAATTAAATATTTATTTGTTTACATTTGTGTATTTTATTTAAGCAGTTTTATGCAGTATCAGCGCGATCCGTTGCCGCGGATCGTCGACTGCCGGAACGAAAAGTTAACTTACAAATGCTTCGAAATTCAATTGAATGTTTGACTAATGCGACGGCGACGTCGACGGCAGCGCAAACAGCGACGTCAGCGTCAAAGCAACTAAACAAACTGAACGTTTGCGTGCGCACGTGTGTGTGTGTGTGTCAATTGCGCTGCACTTTACTTGTGTTTTTTTGCTTAATGCTGGCAATGCTTTAGCGCTTTGCCGGCTGTAGTTGTTGCTGTTGTTTATTTTTATGCTCTCTTAGACACGCTGCCGTTGACTGGCGCTCGCTGCGCTTGAACGCAACAGCTGTTTGGCGCTCTCTTTGGCATGCCACGCTCTCGCTGATCGTCGAACTGCCACTTGTAGCTGGCAGCGGCGCTGCTCAGTTTGTTTATTTATGTTTTGAAGTTCGTCACGACAGCGTCGTTCGTGCGCTCGCTCGCTTGCCTACTCGCTAGAGCGCTCTCTTTTGCTTTTATTTCCACTTAATTATTCTGCCATTTGACTCAGCGTTTTGAGTTGGTTGTTGTTGTTGTTGTAGCCGTTTGTGCGCGGAATATTTAATGATTTACTCAGAGTTCTCTCTGTATTGGAGGAAGTCGTCTCATGCTTACCTAGATAGCCAACTAACCCTATCAACTGCATCGTGATTATATCGATTGCTCATTAAGCACAAACGCAGGCTTAAGCAAGCACTCTTAGGGAGAGTCTATCGATTTTGGCACCTTAGATGACCAATTGTTGGAAATATTTTGTAGCTGAATTTTAATCTAACAGCTGTCTTAAGGTAAGTCAGGTCTGTTTGCCTATAGAAGTTTAAACCAAATGTGATCTGTTGTTATATCGCAAATGCTTTGGGAAAGGTTGAATATTTCAGATATTCACAATCTATTTTTTAGATATGGAATAGTACATTGGTTAGACTCAGTCAATGCTTGCATTTTTCTTATATTTTTAAAATTAGCTTGTTGTCATCTTGTAGGATTTCTTTTTAGGGATATGAAATTTGAAGTTTTGATGGGAATGCATAGTTAAACGTTTGAAGTTTAAAGTTTACTCGGTAGTGCAACCATTTCTATTGCGATATATTTGGATTATTGACATTTATAAAAAGTCATATCGAAGAATTGCCAGGATAATGTTCGATTTAAATAAATAAAAATTACAAAAAAAATTCTATGAAAAATTATAAGAAATGGTACAGCATTATGAAAAAGTAATTTTCTTTGAGAAAATTGCATTTAAGCAGGATAAGCAAACTTGAAATTTAATTAATAAGGTCTTAGCAAAATCCGGCTGGTTGTCATCTTTTCGGATTCCTTTTTGGGACACAAAAGTTGAAGTTTTTAAAAACTTATACGGAAGTTCAAGTATTTCTATAGCGATATTTTATGATAGATAATTGATGATAATGATAATTGTCTTTTATAAAACACAAAATAGTAGTCCTGATAATTGTCGACAGATTGCCTTAAAAATTGAAATAAAAAATAAAAAAACACTGTCTACGAAAAGTTAGGAGAAACAATTAAATTTAAATAAAAATATGCTTTTCTTTTAGAAAATTTAAGCTGCATAAGCTATTTTGTTATTTAAATAAGATCTTTTCAAAAACTGTCATTCCTAAGGTCGAAAGAATTCAAACATATCTGCGCTTAGTTCAAGAAATGCTATTGCGATATATTTTGATAATTGTCTTTCCTTGAAAATTAAATAATATTAAACAAAAACTTTGGAACTTTTATGGAAAGTTATTAGTAAAATGCAATTATATTATAAAAATTTGACTTTCTTTTAAAAGTTGCCTTTGATCTAGAAGTGGAGAAACATCGATGTTGGCCAATATTGATGTTTTCGATATTTTTTTTGTCTTCTATGCATCGAAGTTTATGTGGCGGCTAATAAAAGTAGTGTAAACTAAGTAGGCATCCCTAATGGAATTCGAGAAGCCGAATCTCAAGTCTAATAACTCCTTCACACATGGGTTATGGATAACCACCAAAAAATCCCATAATATGAGATTATTTGGATATTATCTAAGAACCATTTTCGCTCTAGGACGATAAGTTTACGAGTTATAGCCATTTGAAGTTTTGGAAACAAAGTTTTGGAAACAAGTTTTGCGAGTGATCACAAATTTAGCTCCTTTTCGCTCTAGGACGCTTAGTTTACGAGTTATAGCCATTTAAAGTTTTGTAAGCAAATTTTGCGAGTGATCACAAATTTATCTCCTTTTCGCTCTAGGACGCTTAGTTTACGAGTTATAGCCATTTGAAGTTTCGGAAACAAAGTTTTGGAAACAAGTTTTGCGAGTGATGACAAATTTAGCTCCTTTTCGCTCTAGGATGCTTAGTTTACGAGTTATACCCATTTAAAGTTTTGAAAGCAAATTTTGCGAGTGATCACAAATTTAGCTCCTTTTCGCTGTAGGACGCTTAGTTTACGAGTTATAGCCATTTAAAGATTTGCAAGCAAATTTTGCGAGTGATCACAAATTTAGCTCCTTTTCGCTCTAGGACGCTTAGTTTACGAGTTATAGCCATTTAAAGTTTTGCAAGCAAATTTTGCGAGTGATCACAAATTTAGCTCCTTTTCGCTCTAGGACGCTTAGTTTACGAGTTATAGCCATTTAAAGTTTTGCAAGCAAATTTTGCGAGTGATCACAAATTTAGCTCCTTTTTGCTGTAGGACGCTTAGTTTACGAGTTATGGCCATTTAAAGTTTTGGAAACAAATTTTGCGAGTGATCACAAATTTAGCTCCTTTTCGCTCTAGGACGCTTAGCTTAAGAGTTATAGCCACTTGCATCGGGGTTTTTTGGACTTCGGATTCAGCTGCTCAAAGTCCACAAGGGGTTAATCTGTCACATGTAAAGTTTACACCATGGTATTTTTCGATAATCAAAAAATATCGATGATCGAAAAAATATCGATGCATCGATATAACATCGATGTTACATCCAGCGTTACTTTAAGCAGTTAAAGCAATCTTCTTATTTAATAAATAAGATCTTATCAAAAAACGTTTTTCATAAAGTCAAGAGCATTCCAACATAGCTGCGTTTATATTAGATTTCAGCTTTCAACATATTTTTTTTTTTAACACCTTCATAGTCTGGGAACATGTTCGGACTGCACAATTAGCAACACGGAAACAAAATTTTCAAAAGCTTAGATTTGTTGCTAAACAAAACTATCTAAATATGAAATCACGTCCAGCGCTAAACAAGTCACAAAAGCGCGAAAACTCAATTGAAGCGCATTTTCACAATGTGCGCATTTGTAATACATAAGTGAGTACATATATATTGTATATATACATAAAAGCGATATGAGTGCATGTTGCATGATTGCAGAAGAAGCAAGTAGCTTTGTTTTCATTTGTGACCCGCACATACTTGTAATTGAATGAAGAAAAAAAAAGTATGTTAATGTAGCCCGCAGCAAAAAAAATGGAGATATAATGGCCACATTTATTCATGGCATAAGTCAAATGCCATTTTAATGGCTAAATTGCAGACATGAAAATGCATTTTGGCGGGAGCTTTAAAGCGAAAAATTCACTTAAATGGCGCCCTCGCATAAAAGCAGCCAAGCTGTGGTCATTAGATACTTTTGTAGCTAATAGATACTTTTGTATCTAAGAGATACTTTTGTATATAACAGCTTTATGACATTGCAATCAATAATTGACATCTGATTTTAGATACTTTTGTATATTGTAGATATTTTTGTACCAAAAAGATACTTTTGTATCTAACAGCGACATCTAAAATTCACTTAAACGACCCCCTCGCATAAAAGATGCAAAGCAGTAGCCCTTAGATACTTTTTTACCTAACAGATACTTTTGTATTTAACAGATGCTTTTGTATCTAACAGCTTTATGACATTGCAATCAATAATTGACATCTGATATTAGATACTTTTGTATCTAATAGATACTTTTATATCAACCAGCTACATCTACAGCTTACTACAACGGTGCTCTAGCTTAAAAAAGCAAAGTTATTGCGATAAGATACTTTTATATCTAAAAGATACTTTTGTATCTAACATCAATAATTGACATCTGATATAGCCGCTGTCAATGTTTTGTGTTACTTTTGTAGTACTCAAATTAATAATCACATTAATAAGCTTAGAAACTGTGCGTGGTAACTTTGCTGCACATAAATTGTATCTTGTAGCTGCTGCTGCTGCATGCAACACGGCTGCACATAATTAATTTCGCTTTATTGAGCATTTCAGGCTAAAAAGAGTTGGCCACAACATGTCAATGCCTGGCTACTAAATATCTTACAAGTATATGCATGTATTTTAATACTCTTGCCTATATATATATATTTATATGTATATACTCTATATAGATACATGTGCACTTCTTCTTTATGTGTGTACGGGAATTTGTGTAGACAAGAAGCCAAAACACTGCAAATATTCTAAACAGCTTGCAGAAGGCAACCAGGCAAAAGGGTAGCTCTCCGCCAATCCCCGAAAGCGCCCGCTAGTGCCACTAGAAGGCGGCTAAAAGTGTTTAGAATTTCTGGCATCTTGTCAAGTGTCGCCTAAACATTTCACATAAACACACACAAAGATACACACACACACATACTTTTGCACTTGTTGCATGCAAATTGTTGTCTTTGCATTTGCCACAGTTTTTGGTAGCTGTTTTGGCTTTTCTGTGTTTGCTATATAGGGCGGGGTATACCCTATAAAATGGGATTTTGGTTCTATAGTTGGTTTTAAGTCTTACAAGTTTTTAGTAATTAATTTTTTGGTCTGATTTTTAAAAACTAATCAGCACTGCATTCATATCCAATTTTTTTAAAAATTTATCCCTGATTTCAGGCATGATTTTTTAAAGTCAATCAGCAGAGAATTCTTAGCTGATTGTTACGGCTAAGGCTCAGGCCTGAAAGCCTAGGACATGCATGAGCTTAATAGCTGGTACTGAAAATTCAAGCATGATTTTGTGACTAACTCAGACATATGCCGATCTGAAGGAATGTTTCTTTCTTTCTCTTAATAACTCTGTGCTAAGATTTGTTTGTAGAGCCAGGAAGTTTCGAAAAACCAGCTGTTCCTTCAAATGAAAAAAACGAGGAAGAAGCCTATTTTGATGCATTGTGCAGGATTGCAACATTAGAAAATATCCCTTTAAGTGCCTATATACAACTTGATTTTTTGCTTGGTTCTAATAATAGGGTAAGGGACTGTAATTTTTTATTAGATATTGGACTTAAGAATTAATTACTAATAACCATAGAATTCCTGCCATTTTGGATAAAATACTAAATCTAAGAAATGCTATAAATGTTCCAAAAACATAAATACACAAAGCCTCTTTTAACTAAAGCGACTCTAAGGTAATTTTACGAAGCCTTTAGTCGCCGATCCAAGACGGAACTCAAAATCGGAATGGACGATTTTGATTGTTTGACTTAAATACTCTTAAAATAAAAAAAGAAGCCTTGAAAATATAACCGAGTGAAATTATTAGAATTTTTAAATCCACTAATTGAAATTAGAATCGGGAAAAACTGAACATTGATTGTTTGTTGCCTAAGTCAATGGTCGAAATTGGTTCGGATATGGCTTCTCATATCCTTAACCACTGCCTCCCAACGATTCAGCAAGGGCGTCAGGCAAAACCAAAAACTTCAAGTCCGGTACTTTCTAGAGAATTTTGTTATCCAGTGGAAGGATAGTTGGTTAATAGTGTCTAATGGAGACGAAATCTACTAGTATTACCTCTACCAAACCCCGACGGCTTATATTTTTTTGATTCGAAAGAAAGCTATCCCTTTTGTAGCTGAATCTTTATAGAATTTTTGTACCAAGCATTTCGGAGACACTATTCCATATTTTTTGACCTTGCCACTGCCTCATCGATTAATCGATTCAACAAGGAAGTCGGAAAAAATTATTCATTTTTTAGCTTAATCCTGAACCTTCAAGACTATGGAATTTGGAGACAGTATTCCACTCCCTCATCGATTCAGCAATGAAGTCGGAAAAAAACTATCCGTTGTGTAGTCGAGTCCTAAACCTTCAACGCTAGTACTTTATAGAATTTTAATCTTAAGCAATTTGAAGATTTGGAGCCATATTTTTCCCCCTGGTAAACACTCATTGGATATTCACTATATATAATCCTTAGAATCCAAAAAAAAATGTTATATCGGAAACGTGATGATAAGACTCTTCCAGACTGGTAATGGATTTTTGGTGGCATACCCAGAAGCTATTTGTTCTCTTTTATTGAAACAAATGGGGCACTTTAGAACTGGTGGACTGGGAAACATAGTTCTTTATACGATAGTAAAATATTTTGTGCATGACTATTTCGAAGTTCTTTACAGATGGAAACAATTTTTGGAATACGCCCATTTTTACCAACGCAAATGCTTTGGAAAAATAATTTTAATATTTAGGTAAGGATTGAGCAACATTCTTTCGAAAAGATTTTTTAGATCCTATTTTGGCAGTGATAAACATTTCAAGGTCCATAAGTTTTATGCTCATAGTGAAAATCATGGACCTCGGTGGATCTGAAATGTGGAAAACCATCTTAAGACCATTAATAAGCATTAATTGACTATATTTTAGTGAATTTGCATCTAGCACGATTTGAAGCTACATCTTTAAACAATTTGTTATTACTCTTAGCCCAAAATATTTAAAATAATTCAAATCAGACAATTTGGCTTTAAAAATGTTGTATTACTGTCGTACTGTCTAGCCGATAATCTGTACAATTCATTTTAGTTTATTTTATTTTGTTTTATTTCATTTTTATATCATTTTATTTAATTTTTTTAAATTTTATTATTTTATTTCAATTTAATTCATTTTATTTATTTTATTTTATTTCAATTAATTTTTTTTCATTTTATTTTATTTTATTTTATTTCATTTCATTTTATTTCATTTTATTTCATTTTATTTCATTTTATTTCATTTTCTTTCATTTTTTTTATTTTTTTTTAAATTTATTTATTTAATTTTATTTGTATTTATATATTTTATATTGATGGCGAGCACTTCAACATTTTTGTTGCCGATTAAAAGATGCAGTTCTTAAAATTTTCACAAAAAATCTATTAAGAATTTTAGGTCTTTAAAACAAGTAATAACTCTAAAAAATGTCAAATATTTAAGCCACATTTTTCGCACATTTTGCGACCCACTTCTGACTCCTGATACTGCATTTAATAGTCGCAGCAAACATTTATTTTTTTTATGGTACTAAACTTATTATTTAATATTTGCATTCGACATTCATCTGTATCTGCAACTGGCCATATGGTAAATGTCAAAACATTTTGTTAGACATTTGATGGACATCTCTCCCAGACGCCTTTTAATTGCTTTCTTGGCTTTTAAACAAGTACTTGGGACTCACACCCACCAGGAAAAATGTGCCACATGCATCACTGGTTGCCAATTTTTTCTTAATTAAGCATAAAATTTCTCTGTTACGTATTTTTAATTTTGTGATTTATTTTTGTCAGCCAGTTTGAAAAATTGTAAAACATTATTTTTACACGTTTGTTTAGTGCACGGCCTATGAGAAACTAAATTAATTAGTTTGGCATATAACTCAAACGTGCTACCAACTAAAATATATGCAATATATATGTTTTACTATAAAAAAGCCATTTTGTTTTATGCTACTGCAAATTGAAATTTATTTTAATGCGTGGCAATAAGAGAAGAATGAATATCTTCGGAACGAAGTTTATATGCTCTTAAATGAGCTATTATTATGTTATAAAATAAATATAGTTTTTTCGGGTAGGTAAGTTACCTAGACAGTCAAGTAGCGCCCAACAAAGGGTGCTGCATGCTTTCACTCCTACCTTAGCGCCATCTATTGCCTAACTTTTGCATTGCATATGCCCTTCACAAGAGTAAGCAATTAAATATCATTGTCTTTGCAAATTGTTGGCAATTGCTTAGCTCTCCACCGCCCCCCTTAAACCATGCCACAATGAAAACAATTATGTCTAACACATAAGAAGAGAAAGAAGCAGAAGAAAACAAAAGAGGACAATGGATAGCAGAATGACAGCTAAAACGTTTCAAAAGCGGCGAGAATATTTGCTTTTGAAGCAATGCAAAAATAACAAGAAATGCCAAAGACAGTCATATGAGTACACACACACACGCACACATAAATAGAGACACAGATACTCACACACACACTTGTAGACAAAACGGAAACGGAAGCGCATTGCAAGGCATGACCAAGGCAAAACGGTAAAATGCTCAATAACGATTTTACTATTAGAATGTGAACAAGAAGAAGAGGAAGCAGCAACAAAAAGCTTGTTAGCTTACAGTTGGACTCTACAGGACGCCCGGCGGCGTTGCCACATTGTTTTGGTTTGTAGCCAGTTTCTTTAGCCGGGCTTTGGCTCTGTCTATGTCTTTGGCATTTCATTGCTTGCCCTTTTAGTTTTTATGTGAGTTGTTGAAAGGGTTAAGGGAGTATATTTGATATGTCTGAAAGAATGTAACAGGAAGAAAAGTATTTCCAATAAAGGAAAATGTTTAGTGAGCAAGAAATGTTCCTCTTTTGAATCGAAATCTTTGATATCATAAATCATTTAGAGCTAGGCATAACCAATCTTAATAAAAGATATGCCTAAGTTTGGTTAAATGTTATATAGAATGTTAAGGTGACCCTAATCCCCGAGAATATTATGAGAGAATTATATTATTCTATGTAGCAAATATATTCATGGTAGCTATACATTATTTGATCTAAACTATGGCGTGGCTAATATGATATGATCAACAAAAATTTGTTCGTAAATTTAAAATTGTTCATTTTTTCTTGTAAATACATTTTAAATACATAAATACATCTTCGTGAAGAAAGCCTCGGAAAGAATACATTAGTGAGATCATTTGTTTTAATATCTTCTTCGAGAAAAAATGAGGCTCTCGGAGTGGATCGTTATTATTAAATTTCTCGTACTATATAGACCCAAACTAGGCGACTATTTTGTCTAAGAAAGGATTGGATAATTTCTTGGGAACGCATTATGAGAGATTCATTGAGACACTTTTTTCCCAACCGATTTGCGATAAGACAATTTTATTTCAAAATGGACTCAAAAGATGTTAATTAAATGGATAATTAAGTCATGTGATAATTAAAAAAAATTTTGATGAAAGCTTGATACTATTTTGATTCTTTAGTGCCAAAGATCGATAACGACGATATCGGTATCGAAAGCTTTGTATTTTTTTTAAAAGCGAAAAAATAATTCTAGGCAATCACCGAATCGAATGAAAATAAGACTCGATCACTAAATCCAATATATGTGAAAGAAAGATCTTGTTGAGACCATAAGCTCCCAAGAGGAGTAAGAAAGGGGGGAAAATTGGAAGCGAGAGTTTATAAAGTTGAAAGTAGCAATTAACATCGTGTAGTTTTAGCCAAAGGTAAAGGCAAGTTAAAGATTACTGCAGATTAAGATCTAGACATTGACAGTTATTGTTAGTTAATTAGTTAGGCAACAAAATATCGGGGTCATGCCAATTGTTGGAAAGTTAAGGGTCATTTCCAATGTAATTTGCTGCGTAGAATCTGAATCCTGGTTCAAAAATTGCAGAGCACAAATATCAGAAAATTCTCACGTGATAGATCAATTCTGACCCCAGATTTGGATTCTACGCAGCAAATTACTTCGGGATTGGCCCTTACCTTTCCAAGAACTAAACCATGTTGGCCTGAGTGATTTATATAATGTAATTTACAAGTGCCGGATCTACGGGGGCCCTTAGGTCCGGTCCTACCCTAATAGTTGGAAAAATGGTTTGAGAAAGTGATTGCAACTAACTAAGTGCGATAATACTAGTAAGCTAATTGAAGAAGATCGAATCGATATCGCATGTTTAGAATCTAAACGAAGAGGAGCACATCATAAAAGTTTTGGCCTAGTAAATAAATTCCTTTGATCAGATAGAGTATCACCCCTTTTCGGGTCTTAGGGTCCTATAATTCATTAAAATATTTTTTGTTTGTGAAGTTTTAGCCGGTATTTTAATTGAGCCATATTTAAGATTAATTTAATTTTGGTTGGTATTAACTTCAATACCGATACTAGCTAAATTCGTAGGATCAGCCATGTATCAAGAACCCAAATATCGCCATCGATTACTCAGTACCAAAACGAAAAGAAGATCATCAAAGAAAGTTTTGACCCAGTACGCACATTCCTTTGATCACGTAGCATCATCGCCCCATTGTAGATCTTTGGGTCTTGTAATTTATTGACATAGGTATTTCTTTTTTTTTTTTGTGAACTTATAGTCGATATTACAATTGTGACAAAATGAAGATTAATTTAGTTTTGGTTTTTATTAACTTCGATAGCGATACTAGAAAAATAGCTGCGGATTGTTTATGTATCGGGAACCCAAATATCGGTTTCGAATATCAGCATCGACAACGAAATTTTCGATATTTCCAATATCGGTTCAGCAGCGTTCATACCTTATTAATATAGTACCAGGAAAGTTTCCTATTGTCGGTCGACAAGCACTAAATCGTAAGCTTTCGTGACTTGTTGGACTTCTATTAATGTTATTGGACGTCTTGAACAACATTCCATTTATGGGTCAGAGTTTGTCAATATCCTATCCTTCATTACACCTTTAAATTGAATCACAGTAGTAATCTAATGGAGGACCGTGAGAAAACTCCGGATCCGGGAGGATACCATCCCTTTCACCAACCCTTTCATCGGGCCTGCCAACACTTATACATTTGTTCGGACTACCGAGAAAAGTTTTACTTCGAAAAAAGAGAACAGAGTATACCAGAGCAGGATTCAGAAACTTTCTAAGCAATCGAAAGAGTCCCGTCTTTTTAGTTACTCCAAGAGAGTGCTGCAGTTTAGAGGAGGATTGTGGGCACCAAGTAACACCACAATTTATTGCATAGTTTTGTGTACATGGATATATATACATATATATAAGGTGGTCTACGTGTCTGTTGGACTTCATGTTTACTACAGCTTTGTTTGAGCGTATTTTCACTTATTGAAATTGTTTTGGCTTAGACTACATAAAGTAGTTCATATACTACTTGGTTTAGCTTATAAACTACTTAGTTAAAGCGCTTTTTATCAACGCTTTGCTTTTCAACTCTTTTGAAGTCTTTCACTTGAGTTTCATCAGCTTTTGCAGCTTTTCCCGGCAGCCACAAGCAGCTCAGACACGTCTAATCGATTTAGTGGCCAGCAGACCCGAACCCAGACTCCAAACCAAAGGATTCAATAATAATACGCACGCCTTTGTGTCTGTTTCTCAAATCAGTTGTCAGTTAAGCATTATTCATTGCATTCTTTGCTCTCTTTGCTCTTTTATTTTGCTTTGCTTTGCTGTTGTTTTTTATAAGCTTTAGTTAGTCCTTTTTTTTTGTTACTTTTTGTCTTGCACTTTTGTAATCAAATCCTGGCGCACATTCAATGTGTCTGATACAAGTTGTGATTAAGCCCAAAAGGCAAAGCGGAGAATAAGAGTTAAAAAGAGAGCAGCAAGCAATCACAGGACCAAGGGGTTTAGAATAGGGGCGCATATTCAGGATTGTGTCACGTAGACACTTGGCATACTGCAATGGCTGCCAACTAGGCAGACAGGCAACAGACCTGCCCAACCAGCCAACTAACTATATCTGGTACAGTGAGGGGTCAACTATGACGAACAGGTCGCTGTTTGATATGCTCCAAGAAGACGTTTTAAATTAAGTTGCTAGATAGATTTGGAGCTTATAAGAGATGACGAAGTTATCTATCACGATTTCCTTTTGAATTTAAATGAAACGCTGATCAAGAGTCTTTATATATAAGGAACAAAGAACCCAACGTTCTTGTTTGTAATGAATCAGAACTATTTGTACTTTTTATTTAAATGTGATTAAGCTACTGAGTATTTTAAAGCTATTTTAAGAAAAATATATACAATTTGTTCTTTGTTTTACAATGATTTTTTTTTTTTATTTGTCTATATATTTAAAAAAAATTAGTGTGGTACCAATTGTGTTCGTATGCGTGAATGTTTTGAAGTGAAACTTATTCTATATGACAGTCAAACCTCATACCATGTGAATAATATGGTTTAATTTTGATACGTTAAAATGATGCAGGTGAAAAGTTGTACGAAACATTAAAATGTAGCATGAAATAAATAACTACGGAAGCAATAGCAACCCCTTGCACGGCAATTCACTTGACATTATTATTATCAAGCATTAATTCTATGTTGCAACAAGTGTTTTCAAGAATAGTTTGAAATTTTGGATATTTATCCAATATCTATTTTTTAAATTAATCAAGCGAAGCATCCAAGTGTCAGCGGGTCCGACAGTAGTAGTAGTATTCTTAAAATATGAATTCAAGAAAAATCTTATATATAAAATTCTCGTGTCACAATGTTATGTTCCTTCTAAGCTTATGGACTCACGAACGGCTGAACCGATTTGGCTAATTTTGGTCTTGAAATGTTCGTGGAAGTCCAAGGATTGTTTAGGGTTGAGAAAATATAACAAAATTGGGACGAAAATACTAAAAAGGACAATTTGATTTTCCAATACAACATTTTTTTTTAATTTAGGTTGGCATTGTGTACATTGTCAGATTAACTAATATTTTTTAGTTAATTGTTTTTGTCGAAAGGAAACACAAAAATTATAAACGTTATAAATTTTATTTTATTGAAGCACACAAAATTTCATGAGAATCGGTCCAGCCGTTTCGGAGGAGTATGGTAACTAACATTGTGAAACTAGAATTTTATATATAAGAAGAAACTTATGTTTTACGTGCTATCGGTGTTCTCATGAACGAGTCGATGAATTTCAAATCTGATTTTTGCGTGTGTTAGCGGTCATTGCGGAGGTTTTAAGCCTATTGCGATGTGTTTGTGTGAATTGGTTCGTGAGATATACGCATTTTTGTGAATATTAGTTTTTGTGTGAACATACTCCTCCGAAACGGCTAGACCGATTCTCATGAAATTTTGTGTGCTTATTGGGCAGGTCTGAGAATCGGCCAACATCTATTTTTCATACCCCTAAGAGATAAGGGTTGCCACTCCTAACATTCCTGGCAAATCAAGTGAATTTTAAAACTCGGTAGGAAAATTTACAATTTCATCAATTTTAGAAATTAATATTGATTTAGTTACTCCTTTCCAAGAAAGTTTTCTTAAGAAGAAAGGAATTCTGCGATTTTTGCTTACAATTCATGTTTTGATTTCTGTATAAAGTACATATGATCAGATCAATATTTTCTCATAATGCAATTTGTGAATTCGCCACAAAAATAAATCATTGGAAGAAAATAAAGATCTAGACAAGCGAGCGAAGCGAGCGTGCCGAGGGCCGGCTAGTTATACATAAAAAGGTACTTTTTCAAAATTTTTTTCTTTCGTTAAAAGACATCTAAGAATATTATTTTATATTTAATAAAATATTGTATATTTAAAAACTAAGCCGTTCTCAGCTTAAGGATGTCCCAAAAATTTCTTAAATGGGTTATATATAGAAATTTCGGACATATTTTGTTTTTTTATTCTTAAAAAAGAAAACATGAAATAAAACTTAAATTCTGGTTTTCATTATAAATTAAAAATTATGTATTTTTCTGAGAGAACCGTTTAAAAGGAAAAAATCAATTTTTTTATATCTTTTCCGATTTGGAAAGTTTTTGGGAAAGAACAAATAAATCACATTTTCAATCTTTCTATTAAACTTTCATTGTTTTTGCATATGTGAAAAAATTACTAATATTGAATATTTCTCGATTTATCGATAACTAGGCAGTTTGTGGGAAAGAATTAATGAAGCGGATCACATTGCAAATCGATATATTTGATTTAAATTATTTTTGCATAAGTGAAGGAGGTACTTGCCGATATGCAATTATAAATATTTATCAATATATCGATAACAACTCAGTCTTTTAGATTAGGCATATCTCGAAAACGAATAAAAAATATGCAAATAGTTTTTTTTTTTTAAATATAAGAAATATTTTATACATTTTTAAAAAAATTTTAACAATTTTTTTTTAAATCTAATAATTGAATTGCATTTTCGGTCGAAAATAAAAATTCTCACATTTTAGGACCGTGAATTTTCTGCTCTTTTTATTGATGTTAAGATGCTATGATGGCGTACCCAAGGGTTACTTTTTAGTAGTGATAAAAAAGCATATTTTCAAGGAATGAAAAGATAATATGGTACAACTTTTTTAAATAATCGTTTTGGCATTTTAGAAAAATATTTGGGAGTCAGAATGAACTTTAAGCCATGTCTCAAAGAATTCAAG
This sequence comes from Chymomyza amoena, assembly GCA_037043745.1. Classification (NCBI taxonomy): domain Eukaryota; kingdom Metazoa; phylum Arthropoda; class Insecta; order Diptera; family Drosophilidae; genus Chymomyza; species Chymomyza amoena. The sequence goes on from JBAMAX010000231.1 coordinate 194,112, forward strand.
GTCAAAAGGGTGTTTTTTTATACAATGATGTCCTATTTTTTAATAAATTTGTAAGCATTCAACCAAATATTTTGTATAAGA
>JBAMAX010000232.1:0-67095 GCA_037043745.1 Chymomyza amoena
TACAGTATAATTTGCTGCCTCGACACTTAGCTGCATCGTCAAGATAAGTGCCTCAAATTCGCTTTTTGTTGCACTGAAAGTCAATTTTATATGAAATATTTTAAGTTAGCAGCATTGAAGATAAGCGCCTCTTGCACATACGTGCCTCCTACCGGCAGACTTTTTATGACAGTTTTCAAAGAAAAAATCGCAGTTAGCTGCGCCATCTATGGGAAACTGCGTAATCTTTAAAAACATATGTTGATATTCGCTGAGAATGCCATTTTGTGGTTTATTCTGCGCATGTCCGTTTTTTTTTATATCCACCTGCAACATATGTTTTTTACTACAATTCGAAGTGATATTTTGGCGCAAAATGGGTAAAACAAAGCGCGTTATTGGCCTTACATTAAAACAAAAGTTGGAAATAATAAAGGCGATCAATAATAAAGTTGCTAAAAGTGAACTCTGCACAAAATACAAATGCGATAGATCAACAATTAACCGTATTGTACGTGAAAAATATAACATTGAAGAGTCTGCTGCCGCAGGTAGTTTAAAGCGAAAGCGCCAACGAAAGGGAACGCACAATTTGGTCGAAGATGCGTTGTTCATATGGTTCAAGCAGCAACGCTCAAACAACGTTATGCTCGATCGACATGTCATTTTGGCTAAAGCAAAGGAATTTTGCACAAAATTTAATGATGAATATGAGCCTGATGCCAATTGGCTTTGGCGTTGGCGTAAGCGCTACAACATTAAATTTGGCAAGATACACGGCGAAGCTGCTCAAAATGATGACATAGCCGCAACTAGCTACATACGCGAAGTACTGCCGAATGTAATAAAGAGCTTCGAACCAAATAATATCTTTAATTGTGACGAAACTGGACTTTTTTATAAGGCAATGCCAAACACAACGTTTTATTCTTCCGATGAGCACCCAAGGGGACAAAAAAATCAGAAAGTTCGATTAACAATTTTACTCATTTGCAATTCAGTTGGAACATACAAAAAGGCAATTGTGGTTGGCAAATCCAAAGCTCCTCGCTGTTTTAAAAATGTTAATGTTCCACTACAATACCATGCAAATAAAAAGGCATGGATGACTGCAGAGCTCTGGAAAAAAATTATGCTGTCTTTGAACGATGAAATGAAAAAAGAAAATCGTAAAATTTGTTTATTTATTGACAATGCTACAGCTCACACTGCAGTTGAAAATTGCGAGCAAATTAAATTTTGTTTTATGCCGCCAAATACAAATACAACTGCTATTTTGCAGCCACTTGACCAAGGCATCATCCACTCGTTTAAATTGGAATACAGACAGAGCCTGGTTAAAGTACAATTGATCGCTGTGGAAAGGGGCAAAACTATAACAGAATTTGTGAAACAACTGACTCTTTTGGACGCAATACAGAACATAGATCGGGCATGGAAGCGTGTTAAGGAGTCAACTATCTGCAACTGCTTCAAAAAGGTATGCATATTATTTATAGCCTGAGGTTTTGTTAACCGGCCTTTATTAATTGAACTAATGGTTGTTGTTTACAGGCCGGATTTAATGTCGAAGATGATAACACAATCGATGAAGTGGAAGAGTGCCCAATTGATTATGGCATAACCATTAATTGGGCGGAATTTGTAAGCATTGACGCCGATCTTTCTTGTCATGGTGCTCTTTCGGATGAGCAAATAATCCAATCCTTGGCTCCTGACAAGAAGAGCATTGATGAGGAAGTTGACAGTGACGATGGTGATGAAATTGACTGTCCATCCTTTAAAGAGGCTTTTTGCGCCATCGATGTATTAAAAAAACTTGTGTCACTAGAAATTGCAATGAATTTTCAACAACTTTAAGTGAACTAGAAGAAAAGCTGCTAACACTTAGCATAAAAACGGCAAAACAGAAAAAAATAACCGACTTTTTTAACTAGTTTTATTTAATACATACATATAAGTATATGTTTTGAAGTATTATTTTGTTTTTTAAATTAATGATATATATTGTAATATGATTACATATTAATGTTGAATTTTTGTTTGAATAGCTCTAAATTGTATGAAAAATGCATAGTTTTAAGTTACCTATAATTATTCCTCGCCAATAAAAAAAATTACAAAATTTAAGTTAGCTGCCTTTTTAGGATAGCTGCCTCGTAAGTCAGTGCAAAGTATTGGAGGCAGCTAAGCAAATTATACTGTATTTAGAAAAAAAAAAAAAGGCATTTTTCGAAATTAAAAAAAGTTTCTTTACTTAAAAGCAAATATCTCTTTTTGTAATACACTGATTATGATAATTTTTTTACTAAATTGTAGGCAATAGAATTATACATCAATAATATTTGAAACATATTTTTGTCTATTTTAAGGTTTGGTCGCTATATATGCATTCACATGAAATTTGTCGTCATTATTGAGGAAAAATTTATTTCGAAGGTAAATTAAAAAATGTATAAAAATTTTTCATATTTTCATACAGATTTATTTATGGCTTTTAGAGTACGATCAAAAAAATTAGCGATTATAAGAAATAAATATGGAAATATCAGGAATTTTTTTAAAAGTAAAAAAAGTCAATTTTGTTTAGCTTCTTGAAAAGGTCGAACCGAAAAAGTCTGTATATATGTATACATAAGGAAACGTTAGAGATCCGGTTTTCGATTATTACTACGAGAAAGACTAGGACATGTTGAGGATATCAAAATCTTTTAAAATTTATATACTAGTGCTATTGTTATTATTAAAGTCCAATCAAGTATAAAAAACACTAGTGATCGTTCATCAAAATCGGAAAAAAATGTAGAAATATAACGATTATTTTAAAAAAGTAAAAAAAATCAATATTTTTCGGCTTTATAAGAAGTTTAATTTTTATACCTTGTAATTTAAGGTTCTATTAAAAGGATATAGTTTGTGCAAGCCGAAAATGTCTGTTATATACAAAAGGAGATAGAGATCCGGTTTAAAATTCTTACTACGAAAGAGACTAAAAAATTTGTAATAATGTAAAAAGTATTCTGTTATTGCTGCTCTTTAGGATTTTCAAAGATTTTACCGATGTCAATGAAATATGTTGTATTTAAGATCCACAAAACTAATAATCCATTACCTTAGAGTATATTTTTTCTTTTAATTTATCATATATACAATCGTCTAATTATTTTTCTAATGAATATGAAAATTAGTAAGGCCTCATGGCAAATCATAATTTAAATTCAAAACTTTAGTAAATACATAAAACAAAAATTAAATTAAAAATTTAAAAAACCCCCGAACTTAAGTAATTTTCATTTAAAAAGTGAAAAATAATAAAAGAAACTTAATGTTAAAGTACCTAAGAATCTATTAATAATTCTAAAAAAATACGTCGCGTTGGGGGACACGCGAGGGCAGACGTCGTTGACGGTCGTATCTTACATGCAAGTTTTTTGAAGTAATTCTATGAAAGTTTTTGAAGTATTTTCTTAATTTTGTTTTTAAGTTAATCTTTGTTGCTTAATTAGACTATTTGTATTTAAATTGTTAGTTTAGGAGCGGTCCCCCAACGCGACGTATTTTTTTAGAATTATTAATAGATTCTTAGGTACTTTAACATTAAGTTTCTTTTATTATTTTTCACTTTTTAAATGAAAATTACTTAAGTTCGGGGGTTTTTAAATTTTTAATTTAATTTTTTATTTCATACTTTTTATAGGTAGGTTAGGTTAAGTTAGACTTTAGTATATTATAATATACTTACTATAATTTAGATTCTTGTTAAGGTATAGATTACATTTAAGGTCAAGCTCGTTTGCTTTTTTTTACGCATTCTCCCCACTTTCACTCCCCACAACTTTTAAACGGCTCGACCGATTTTCATCAAACATGTCTAGGAACACTCGCACATAAGTGTCACCTTTAATACAAAAAAAAATAAATTGAAATCACTGCATGCGTTCGGGAGTTATGATGCCACAGACAGACAGACAGTCAGACAGACAAATTTTAAGCCAATCGGACAAAGTTGATGTTTTTAACTTCAAATGGCCATAACTTCTAAACGAGAAGAGATAGAGCAAAAATAACCACATTTTCGAATCAGTGGCGTCGTCAGCTTCAATAGGACCAAATTTTAGGCCAATCGGACAAAGTTGATGCTTTTAACTTCAAATGGCCATAACTTCTAAACGAGAAGAGATAGAGCAAAAATAACCACATTTTCGAATCAGTGGCGTCGTCAGCTTCAATAGGACCAAATTTTAGGCCAATCGGACAAAGTTGATGCTTTTAACTTCAAATGGCCATAACTTCTAAACGAGAAGAGATAGAGCAAAAATAACCACATTTTCGAATCAGTGGCGTCGTCAGCTTCAATAGGACCAAATTTTAGGCCAATCGGACAAAGTTGATGCTTTTAACTTCAAATGGCCATAACTTCTAAACGAGAAGAGATAGAGCAAAAATAACCTCAGATTCGAATCAGTGGCGTCGTCAGCAACAATAGGACCAAATTTTAAGCCAATCGGACAAAGTTTATGTTTTTAACTTCAAATGGCCATAACTTCTAAACGCGAAGAGATAGAGCAAAAACGCGAAGAGATAGAGCAAAAACGCGAAGAAATAGAGCAAAAATAACCTCAGATTCGAATCAGTGGCGTCGTCAGCTTCAATAGGACCAAATTTTAAGCCAATCGGACAAAGTTTATGTTTTTAACTTCAAATGGCCATTACTTCTAAACGAGAAGAGATAGAGCAAAAATAGCCTCAGATTCGAATCAGTGGCGTCGTCAGCTTCAATAGGACCAAATTTTAAGCCAATCGGACAAAGTTTATGTTTTTAACTTCAAATGGCCATTACTTCTAAACGAGAAGAGATAGAGCAAAAATAGCCTCAGATTCGAATCAGTGGCGTCAATAGGACCAAATTTTAAGCCAATCGGACAAAGTTTATGTTTTTAACTTCAAATGGCCATAACTTCTAAACGCGAAGAGATAGAGCAAAAACGCGAAGAGATAGAGAAAAATAACCTCAGATTCGAATCAGTGGCGTCGTCAGCCTCAATAGGACCAAATTTTAAGCCAATCGGACAAAGTTTATGTTTTTAACTTCAAATGGCCATAACTTCTAAACGCGAAGAGATAGAGCAAAAATAACCTCAGATTAGAATCAGTGGCGTCGTCAGCTTCAATAGGACCAAATTTTAAGCCAATCGGACAAAGCTTATGCTTTTAACTTCAAATGGCCATAACTTCTAAACGCGAAGAGATAGAGCAAAAACGCGAAGCGATAGAGAAAAAATAACCTCAGATTCGAATCAGTGGCGTCGTCAGCTTCAATAGGACCAAATTTTAAGCCAATCGGACAAAGTTTATGTTTTTAACTTCAAATGGCCATTACTTCTAAACGAGAAGAGATAGAGCAAAAATAACCTCAGATTCGAATCAGTGACGTCGTCAGCTACAATAGGACCAAATTTTAAGCCAATCGGACAAAGTTGATGTTTTTCTCCCCACTTTTACTCCCCACAACTTTTAAACGGCTCAACCGATTTTCATCAAACATGTCTAACAACACTCGCACATAATTCACCTTTAATACAAAAAAAACTAAATTGAAATCACTGCATGCGTTCGGGAGCTACGATGCCATAGACAGACAGACAAACAGACAGACAGACACGTCAAACTTATAACACCCCTCTTTTTGCGTCGGGGGTTAAAAATAAAATAAAGTGAAACCGAAAAATCCATATCAAAATTTTTTAATTCACAAAAATTTCGTGACGTTATTAATCGCCTAAATATGCCATTAAATTTATTAAATAAATTATCAGATTAAATTCGGAAAGAGTGACAGAATGCGCCACGCCAGATAAATAAAATAAAATGTAAAAAAAATAAAATAACACAATCAAGTAAAATGAGATATAATAAATAATAAAATAAATATTAAATAAAATAAATACATTTTATTCGGTATTCCTAAGGAAACTGAAAGAGAAGTTAAAATAACTTGCACCAAAATTTTAAAGTTTTGATAATTTATTTATGAATTTACTTAAATTTCGACCACCATTTCTTAAACACTTTTATTTTCCACAGTAGTATGAAAAAGATCGAAACCCCAATACCTTTGGAATTCATTGAATCCGCGCCTGAGTTCACAATTTTTTTGGATTCTACCGATATCTTACTAATTGAGTAAAAATTTCTCAAAGTTCATATCAAAATTCCGAAACTCAAAAAAATATCGTGACGTCACATTAATCGCAAAAATGTACCATTTGATCTATAAAACTAATCATTAGATCTTCAAATTCAGAATGATTTAAAAAACACTCTCCCGCCAGCTTCCAAGCCCACTTTCGCAGAGAGCGACAAAAATAAAATTAACTCAACTATTTCTCTCCGTGTAAAATTGGCTGACAATGTCTGCATCGTCTACCGACTGTCATTATAATTTATTTGTGATTTTGGGTTTTCGCCATGCGTGGCTGAGCATTAGCACTTGCACATTTTGCCATCACATAAATTAACATAAAGAGCCGACACACAGTGAGTTAAGAGAGGCGTGTTTCGGGCGGGAAGGCGGGGCAACCCTACGGTACGGTTTTGGTATTATATAAGTTGGTCTATTGCAGACATTGAATGCCCGCTGGGAGACCCTTTGCTGCAGTGATTACGTGACATTGAAGCTGGGGCCTAAGTAGCTCTACAGTTTTCAATCACAGACAGACGTCGGCAGAGACTCTCAAATTTATTGCAATTTAAAGTTTAATTCGAAATCAGTTTGGTATTTACGTATTTTGGAATGGAGGTATGAGAGTTACGAGACATGATATATGAGTGAGATATGCCAGCAATTTTATTCGTGACAATTGACAATTGTATTTTGCCAGTCGAAATAATGACACTACAATGATGATGATGGTGGCGATGATAATGATGAGGATGTCTGTAATGGCTAATGGCTCAAATTGCTTTGCAATTTCAATTTCCATTGTTTTGTTGAGTACTTTTGTGTACTTTACAACACTAAATACACATTAATACTATATTATGATGATTTAACGAATTGAAAGTTAATTGAAGCAGAAGCGATTTTGTGAAATGAGAGCTTGCTAGTTTCAGCTCTGAGTTAAGGAAAGGTTATTATAGAATTAAGCCAGGAATTAAATTGAAATTAAAAGAGCTCGATACTCAGTGACGTAAAAGCTTTGTGATTTGAGTGATTAATAACACTCAGATTACACTTGACTACAAAATGTGTGCATGTAAAGTTTATATGAGCTCTTAATGAGAAATAAAAACAAACAAAAATATCTTATTTTCAATTTTCGTAAATACATTTATCTAAGTTTTAGTGGAAATCCATGTATAGCTAGAAAATATATCTAAGTTATTTAAAAATAAATAGAACTAGTTAGTTCCAAAAAAATAAGGAAAAATTGTATTCATGCCTAAACGTTTTCTTTACAATCAATTTTGTATTTGTTAATATATTTAAATTAAATAGAATTTAATAATAATGTTTTTAAATTAAATAAGCAAAAAAATAATTTTGTTGTAAGTACAAAAAAAGCATAACAGAAAATAATTGTGATCAAAAATGTAATTTCCAATGGAAAATATCAGAAGTCCTAGGTCCAATATACCAAAAACTTCACAAATAGGTTTCCACGAAACTGATGCTATTTATTTAAAACTCCATGCTTTTTATTATTACCTTGATATTAAGGATGAACACAAGCTATCACTTCTAATCGCAGAATAAGGCAGAAAGGGTTTATTTTTTTGCATTCAATTATTGCTCTGAGAATTTAGGTAACCCTCTAAGCTATTTACAACTATTATAAAATATTCTTCTATCAGGTGATTAATACAAAATTCTTAGAAATGAGCGAAATAATAAATAATTATCATTATTTTGTTATAAATATTTTTACCTCTACTCTCTTCGTTTTTACAACGAAATATTTGTCTGGTTGGCTAACTCAACCTTTTTGGATCATATGGCGTGGAAAATTCTCAGAATTGGGTTTATTTTAATTTCAACAAAGAATCTCTACTCTTCTTGGACCCTAACAGACCCTGGGGCAATAACCTGGTAAAGGACAAGTCACCATTCGACAATATAATTTTAGCATCCTTTTTTCGTTCTTATTTGAGGACTTTTTTTAATTGTCATAGTGGTAGATCGATAGCCAATAAACTTTTAGGAAGGTAAAGCATAGGTCTCTATGTTAGGTAAAGATATATTAAATTAAGGTCGAAAAATTTAAAATGTCTAGCCAGACCCGTTTCTCAGACGGAGGGTTAACATCAAATCTCTTCGCTCTTTCCTTATACCGTATAATATTTGCACTTTGGTCCAACATCTCTCTTTGCGACTTAAGATGCTGAGTATCTGAGAATAATTGCGCTTTAACCTTAAATCAGTACTTCCTTTCATATCATATTCACATATTTGACAAACCAAAACCAAAAACTTTTAGGGTCCTGAGACGGAGAAAGACAAAACAGAGAATTGGACGAGTTTTGCTGTAACTTTCAATCTTTCTTGGCTTCAGAGATGTATAAAGTCTCTACTGACTATACATAATATTCCCGTAGTAATAAATTTCTAAGAATTTGAATACTTTTGCTTTAACCTTTAAACTTTACTACCTTTCCTAATTTAATATAAATTGATGTAGCGATTGTAACTTTTTGGATTTCCAGGTATGGAAATTTTAGAGAACTGGTCTGATTTTGTTTTTGAATTTCTCAGAATTTGATAAATTGCGCTTTAACCCTCAATTGTTACCTCTTTCCCTACAGAGCCTGTTGGATGATTTCCGCTCTTAACTTAAATCTTCATTCGCATCCCTCCAGAGATGGATTAATTCCACTTTAACCCAACTTCTACTCACTTAAACATTAAAATATTTCCGAAAAGTTAAATTTCTAGAATTTGAAAGATTTTAAAGCTTTTAAAGGTAAGGTAACTGGGTTACCATTCCTCGTTTTATATATATTCATGTAGCGAGTCAAACATTTTTGGGTCTCAAGGAGAGGAAATGTGTAAAAATTGGGCCGATTTGGATTTTGAAATTCTAAGAATTTTATAAATTTAGCTTTAATCTTTACTCCTTCCCTTACCCTCCGTATCTCCTTCCCCTCCAAGGGTGAAGCCAGTAAAGAAAACTTTTACTCCTTTCCTTACATAAATCAATTATTTACCCTATAACCTTGTGTCTCTGCTTACTATATACAATATTTTTGTAATAATGAATTTCTAAAAAATTTAAGGAATTCGTTTTAATAGTTTAAACATTTTTTCCTTCTGTCATAAAAATATTTATTTATGCGGCAGGCCAACTCTTCTCGGAGCATAGAAATTTCTGAGAAATGGGTTGATTTGGATTTTGTATTTCTGAGAATTTTATAAATTTCGCTTTAACCTATATTCCATTCCCTTCAGAGATTTAGACAATAAAAACAATCGGACGCACTGACCTGAAATCTTTCCTCCCTCTACTCCAGAGATTGATTAGTTCCACTTTAACCCCAAGTCTCTACCCACTATATATATATATATGTTATATATATATATAACATTTACGTAATAATAAATTTCTAAGAAATTTAAGGATTTCGCCCTAGCTTTAAACTATACTTCCTTTCCACCTGTCATATAATATTTATTTATGTATAAACAGTTGGGTTGGTTCTCAGAGTATGTAAATTTCTGAGAATTGGACAGATTTGTTCTTTACCACAAATGTGTACTCCCTTCCCCAGATATGTATTCATTACAGAGAATTGGACTAGTTTTGCTCTAATCTTAAATCTTTACTTTATTCCCTCGTATCAAATTATAATAATCCTAAGAGGTATAACTACATTATGCGCCACGAAGTCTTCTCGACCAAGGCTCCAAAAAACTGAGGTCACAAGTTGAGCGTTTAAAACTACTACAATAGATAGGCCTTATGAGTTGGATTTTCCATCTATCGTTAAACCAAATATTATTATTCTACATCGTTTATACATTAGTCATGACTCATTGAGGTAGCAAAACTATCCATTTGAAACTTCGCTGGAAATACCTGCCTCCACATTTCTTATCAGCAGTAAATGTCATCAAGCGAAGCAACCTTTAAAATATCTTTACCTTTGTATAAATGTTTTAATTTTTAAATTATCCGTACAGTAGTTATAAAAAAAACTCATTAGTGTTTTTTTCTAGCGAAGATGATTAATAGCTTTCAGTCAGCTAAACAGCTGTAATAATAACATGAAAAATGAGATACAGTCGAAATAGTGTTCGACGTTGGGATACACTTTAAAATCTTTTAAGAGTGATGTATGAAATTTTTTTAAGGAAGTATTTAATTCCCTTAATTCCATAAATTACAGCCAAATCAAACCATATGAAAGGGTCTGTAAAATCTTTAAAGACTAAAATGTTTTTTTATAAAAATAATATTTAATTCCATAAATTGAAGCCGCATTTTATGTGCTTCAAAAGTTAAGTCGAAAAGGGTTAAAGCGTTTGAGTTCATTTTAAATCAATTAAAAATACTTCATCTGCAAGTAAACCTATCAAAAACCTATTAAAAATTTGTTCTACCTAATTGTTTCTATAAACTGACTTGCTTTAAAGAACATATTTGTTCTCTCACACTTTCTTCCACCTCTCACCCATAATACACTCCACACTTAAATTTACAGTGTATAAGACTATTAAAAAACTTACTAACAAAAACAACAAGAACAATGCAAATTAAATGTTATAGTTCATTTTACTTATATTTTATTTTTACTATACAATTGAATTATTCATTTTGTTTATTTGTGTCGAAAAATAAATATACAAATATTTAAAACTTCAAATGAAAACAATTCCAAATGGGTTTTAAATGTTAAGCGGCTTACTTAATTTGTCTGTAATTTTATATTTATTTATTTCATTTTATTTTATTTATATTATATGCAACTATTTTTGTTATTGCAAAGCTCAATCAAGTAGCATGAAAACTGCGTAAAATGCCACAAAAACAATTTTTAATCAATTTCAATTCGGGAACAACAAAAGCAAAAACAAAATATAAATTGAATAAAAATACAATAAATTAAATAGGTGAAAAATACTTTGAGCTTAAGTTTTAAATAGTCAGGGCAACAAGTGTTAAAAGTTGATTTTATTGAACATTGTACCGAAAGGGTAAGAAAAAGTGGCGTCACCTTTTAAAATACCAAATCATGGCATTGGGTACATTTTGGAGAACTATGTTATGGAGTCTATTTAATAGTATAGTTTGAAAGGTCGATACTTTAAATAAATACTTTAGTTTAGGGATAGCAGGGTTTTAGCTGCCTTATAGTGCAGAAACATTGCGTCACCTTTTAAAATACCGGATCATCGCTTAGAGAATACTTTGAAAACTCAGTAATAAAGTCAACATAATAGTATAGTTTGAAAGATAGATTATTTCATAAAATAAGTATTTTATTTTGGGACTACAAGAAGTAAGTAAAAAAACAAAATTATTCTTTCTTGGGATTTTTATAATTAAGAGCTTTAATATACAGAAACTTTTAAAAAGACTCTCTAGGCTCTATAAAAAAAATAATACAATTTTAAAATCTAGTTTGAAAATATAAAACTATTTAATTACAGTACAGAAAGGTTGATTCATTAAGACCTTTTTTTTCAATAGGGATTTTCGTGTGGATCACGCGTGATCCATGACAGCTGTCAAAGGCATAGTTGTTCAGTATTCATTGGCAAATCATCATGGAAAGCCGAATGATCTTCCTGCACGTTGCCATTGGTAAGATCGGTGAAAATCCGTTGTTTTCGGTCAAAATTTTGTTCAGTGATGAGGCCCACTTTTGACTCCACGGTTTCGTGAATAAGCAAAATCGCCGTATTTGGGGAGAAGATCAACCCGAAGAGGTTCACCAGCTGCCATTATATCCAAGAAAAACAACGATTTGGTGCGGTCTGTGGGCTGGTGGCCAATGATTGTCCGTATTTTTTTAAAAATGAGCCCTTGCTCATCAATGGCGCACGTTATCGGACCATGTTAACGGACTTTTTGCTGTCTGAAATTGATGCCCGTGATCTCGACGACATTTGGTTTCAACAGGATGGCGCTCGGGTCCACATTACCAATGAAACAATGGCTCTATTGCGAGGTCAATTTGGTGAGAGATTAATTTCACGTACGGGACCCGTACCTTGGCCGTCAAAATCGTGCGATATCACACCGCTCGACTTTTTTCTTTGGGGTTACGTAAAGTCAAAAGTTTACGTGGACAAACCAGCAACGATTAAGGCCTTGGAAGCCAACATTACTCATGCTATTGGTCAAATACCAGTGGAAATGCTTGAACGAGTCATGGAAAATTGGACCTTCAGGATGGACCATTTAAAACGCAGTTGCGGCCAACATTTGAACTAGATTATTTTTAAAAAATAAATGCCATAAAATATCCTTTCGAAATCATAAATAAAGATCCCATCATTCCTTTAAAATTTGGATTTGCCAAATCATTAAAAAAAAGGCCTTAATGAATCACCCGTTATATCTAAAGCGAAATTTTTTAGCTCTGCCAAAAATTATTTTTTAAGAAATTAACATTTTATCTCTTGCTTAAAAAATATTAAATAACATTTTTTATTAAAAAATATTTACAAATTCATTAATTATTAAATATTTTAATTTTTTTCAATTTTTTTTAATTAAATATTTATTTATTGCTTAGATACATTTTTAAAATTCACTTTTATTTAATTATTTATTATTTTTTTTTTAATAATTTACTGATTGTTTTTGGACAGATTGCAAATAAAATTGGAAAATATAACTTTTTTAATTAAATTTAATTATTTTCTTACTTTTTTTTTAAATTTTACAAATTTATTATTGGAAAATAATTATATTTTTTTCAATCAAAAATTTAGTTCCAATTTATCTGCTTAAAAATACGTTTTCATTAAATTTTTCTTGGCAATTAAATGTGTACAAATTTATTAATTATTTAATATTTTAATGTAGTTTTTTATTAAAATTAATTTTTAATTTTTTAATTTATTAATTATTTTGATTGAATTTTTAAAATAAATTTTTTTCTTGGAAATTAAATATGTAAAAAGCTTTTAATTATTTAATATTTTAATGTTGCTTTTTATTTAATTTATTTTTAATAAATTAAATATTTATTAATTATTTTGATTGAATTTTTAAAATAAATTTTTATATTAATTAAATTATTTCTTTAAGTTTTAATGTTTTCTTTGGTAATATTACAAAATTATTATTGTAAAATAAATTTATTTTACCTAAATCATTAATTTAGTTACATTTACTTTTAAATAAAAAATCTGACAATTTTAAAGTAAAAAAAAAAAATTTTTATGACAATTTTAAAGTAAAAAAAATATTTTGCACTTATGGGCTATTACCCATATTTATTATTAAATATTTAAATTGTTCATAAAATTAGAAAAGTAAAAAAAATTTTTTTTTTTTAATTTTGAAGTAAAAAACTTGATTTTATAGCATATTTTTTAATTAAACAATTTATTTTCATTAATATTTTTAAAGTACATATTTTTTACATACACAAAATTTTACAGAGTTCACTAAATTATTGTTTTTAAATTCTAATTTTTATTTAGCTTTAAGATTAAAAATTACATCCAATTTTAAATTTGTAGCTTTGTTTAGCATTTAAAATAAAAAATTAAATATATAATTTATAAATTAAACCAAAAATTCTACAAATTTCTAGATGGTTATTCTAAAAAATCATTAATTAACAATTAAAAGCTTTCAAAATGTATCCAACAATATCCCTTTAACTCCTGTTTGGCGCATAGTGCAACAAAAATGTATCCAATGGTTTATCAAATATCTGAAATCTGACTAACAGATTTCACACCCACAAAATATTAAATTTTTATCATGAATTATTTATTTTAATTTCTTTAACACTTGTTTTTTTCGCACCATTTTTCATTTCATTTAGGTCAACCAGCTAATTTAAAATTTAATTACCTCTTTTCCATAGCCCTAATTTATGGCTTGATATAATTTCACTAATTACAAACTCATTTTTAAGCTCTCTAATAACCAGAAAAACAAATATGTTACACTCTCTAAACAAAAAATATTCAAATATTATTTTATCTGCAATTTCAACTAAGCACACTCATACGCAATTAGATAGATACACTCATCAAATTTATTTATAATCAAACTAAAAACTATATCAAAAAAATTTCCATGGAAAAATGTTATTTTGTATTTGCATAAATAAATATGACTAAATTAAACTAATCGAGTTGGCTTATAAATAAGTGCATAAATTTCATGTGCTTTAATAGTAAGTAAATTATGGCATATAAATGCAAACAAAAACGGGCTTAAATCTTTCGTGTGCTTAACAATAGTTTAAATATTTAAAAATAAAAAATAAAATGATTAATGTGCGCTTTATTATTTGGCTTATATGTATATATACGAACATGCAATGCAATTTGCGAATTCTCCGAAAAGCGGCCTTAAATAAAAATGATGGCCATAATTAACCCAATTTTTGTTGGCTATCCCTGAAAGACGCCATTTACATATATAGGCCATAAAGATTTAATGGCGACAAGCAGAAAAATTCTTAAGACAATTGCAGCAAGACATTTTATTTTTTTTTTAAATTTAAGTGGCGAAAGGCGGATGACTTTTTTTTATTTTTTATATGCAAGCAATTGGGAATTTGTTGGCTGGAAGTACCGAAACTTATATACTCTATAGAGTCTATGTCATTGCAAAAGTTTTCTATAGTTCTTGAGGTGTTTTGAGAGCTGAGTTAGTCAGTTAGTCTACTCGGACTGGTAGACCAAACTCCGGAAAACGAATTCGAACATTTTTTTGGTTCTCCGGAGCACTTAAAATCAAGTCCGAATTGCTCCGCCCTAAAGTTAACTTCCCGCCCTTCTTACCCAATTTAGTCCACCACATGAACTCTGGTTCAGTGGCTACCATAAAGTTCCAATTAAAAAATGCTCAAAATATCATTGGATTAAGTTTTCAACTCGAAATGTCGATAAAGTTAAGATATCAATTACGAAATTGTAGATCAAATAAAAGCACTCAACCCCAAAAAAGCTCCAGGTCTTGATAAAATTGACGCCAGAGTAGCTAAGGCTCTTCCAATGGCGGGCATTCTGGCTCTAGTCATGATATTCAATGCAATTATGCGTCTGGCATATTTCCAAAAGAAGTGGAAATGTGCTCAAATTGTTATGATTCTAAAGCCCTGCCAGCCTCCCATCTCCATTGCATCTTATCGCCCGATTAGTTTGCTACCAGTATTCGCGAAAATTTTTGAAAGAATCTTTTTGAGCAGAGTTTTGTCATTTTCCAGCGTGACGTCCCAAGTTCCAGCGCATCAATTCGGTTTTCGTCCGAAACATGGCACACCTGAGCAAACTCACAGAGTGGTGCAACACATCTTAGACTCCTTCGAGAATCGTCGCTACTGCATGGCAGCATTTTTGGATGTCAAGCTGGCTTTTGACAGAGTGTGGCCCGAAGGGTTACTACAAAAACTTAAATCTGCCCTTCCTGCTTCTCATTTTAAAATCATAAAATCATTTCTTGACAATCGATCTTTCAAAGTTATGGTGAAAGGTGAACTCTCAAAACGACGGACCATTAAAGCTGGAGTGCTGCAAGGTAGCGTTCTATCTCCATTTTTATTCACCATTTTTACTATGGACATGCCGAGCTCGACGGGCAGTTCTGAGCTTATAACGGCATCGTATGCTGACGACACTGCCATTCTTTCGTCTTCCTTCAAATGGCTGCTGATACCTTACAGAACCAACTGGACATTATAGCAACTTGGGCGAAACGCTGGAGCATCCAGCTTAATGGTGACAAATCTTCCAGCGTTTCATTCTCGTTAAGGAAAGACCCAAGTCCTGCGCTTACTTTAAATGGAGAGATAATTCCAATGAAACCATCACACTCGTATCTCGGAATTCACCTCGACAAAAAATTGTGTTGGAGGGACCACATTAATATAATAACAGCAAGATGTAGAACCAAACTTGGCAAAATGGAGTGGCTACTTGGTAGAAATAGCAAGCTATCTTTGGATAATAAAAGAATTCTATATAAGAGTTTAATTATGCCAACTTGGTCTTATGGCATTCAAATCTGGGGAACAGCTGCAAGTCAAAAAAAAATCCAAATTTTACACAACAAAACTTTGCGCAAAATTGCAGATGCCCCGTGGTATATCCGAAATCGAAACCTTCACAAGGATCTAGGCATTCTCTATGTAGATGATGTATTGAATAAACTTAGCTACCGTTACGCTGATCGCATAAGGAACCATCCGAACTCGCTTGCATGTGCCCTGGCCGGTCAAAGACCAAGAAGACACCTAAAACGACTTCATCCAAACGACCTCAGAAGGCGTATCATATCATAGAGTCTACTTGATTTTTTTTGTTTTTAAATATTGTACATATATAGAGTAATCTAAATGATACCACACAAAAGGTTTCTTTAAGTGTGACTTACTTTTCATAAATGTTGGATTATAACCCATAAAATCAAGGGTTGATTTCCAATAATAAATATTCGAGAAAAAAAAGATATCATAGTAGGGTATTCACGAGCTGTTGTTAATGCAAAAGTGCTACCTCAAGTTAAAAATTATCGCACACTTTTTCTCGCAGCTACTTTTGCTTCGGTTTGTCTTTTGGCACAAAATATCGCATGCGAGAAAAAAGGTTCGATAACTTCTAACTTGAAAGAAATTTTTGCTGTGAGAAATTTTAACTACGAGAAATTTTTACTAAATAAAAAAAAACAATGGCACAGTCATTACAGGATTATAGCCTTAAATAGGTTGATTGCCAATATTAAAAATATAATATAAATAAAAATATCTACTTGATTTTCGTAAGAAGTATCTTTGAGTTTTCCAGACTCTTCTTTCAATAATTTAAAACTTTCTTTGTGTAAATAATTATAATGACGTGATGGGCCAGTTCTGACGCCGGATTCGGATTCTACGCACCAAATTACTTCGGAAATAACCCTTAGCTTTCCAACAACTCACATGACCCCTGTATTTATAGACCTGTACATCCTAATGAATGGATTTTATATAAAAAAATAAAAACTTTTGTCTACGAAATAATAAATTTTATAAAAATGTTAAGCGTGCTGTGTGAAGAGGCAACTTAAATTATTAAACAAATTAACAATCTGTTGAAAAGACACAAAATATGCTAATTTGGGAACTAAATTAAATTTTTACGTTTTTTAAATTTTTTTCTATAATTTTTTATGCTAGTTTATTTTCAATCTGTTGGCATTTAATAAATTTGATAATATTATTAATATAATAGGATTGGCTACACTCCAGTGAGCAACGCCAATTTAAATTAACTAAATTAAATCAAATACCATTTCATAAAAACATGCGGTTGGCTCTTCAATCAGTAACTAATTTATAAAATAAAAATAATTAAATGAAAAATAACACTAAGCTTGTTTTTCAATAGAAGAACGTAATTAAATATGTTTTACTTAGTTTTCAACAAAACTAATTACTTGCCTAAGCAAATATAATATATAAAGCCATAAATATGATTTTCCATGAAAATACTAAAAAAAAAATATTATATTATTTCCCTGGTAAAATATAGAATAAATATAAATTAAATTACATTTTACTAGAATATACAGAGCCAGCAGTATCAGCCATCATTGTTATTATTTATATTCCTATTACATTATTATATAAAAAAAAATATAATCAATCTTAGAGCTAATAAATAATTTAGTTCAAGAAAATTCAATCTAAATTCGGTATCAGCCAGCTAAGAGCAGTTTAAACCAAACTGACCGTAAAATGCATCATTAAAAAAATGCTCCTGACCATATGGGAAAATTAGCTAATTAATATAGAAAATAGCAGAAAATAAAACAAGACATAAATAAAATATTGCAACAATAAAATTTATACGGAAAAGATAACGACTCTCAACCTTTTGAACTACTCAAACAAATTGATAAAGCAAAGCTACGGCTGAAATACTTTTTATTTATTTTTATATTTAATATTCAAGCATTTTCCTGCAACAAAATGAGTAATAAATAAAAATAAAAAAATAATAATATAATGCAAAATAATGCAAAGACAAATCTTTTGCTGTCTGCTTATATTTTGTTTATAATTTGCGTACAGTTTGTGCGCTTAATGATGACAAAAACAAAAACAATCAGAAAACCAACAACTACAATGGCCGCTCCTCACTTGACAAACTGACAATCAGCAGCAACGAATGCATCTTACAGATACTTTTGTATCTCTCAGCTACATCTATTCCGAGCTGCACTCGAATGCATAAATCGCAGTAAATTGCAGTTGGGGCTTGGAAAACTGGAAATACTTGGAAGCAGCTTCAAGTGGAAAGCTGCAGCACTTTGCCACTTGAGGCAGTCAAAATGATTTGCAAATAGAATTTTCTAAAAAAAAAATATACACAAGTTTTTGGCATAATTTATAATATATTTGTGAAAAAAATATTTTGTGGGTTTGAGTTTTAGTGTATCTGCTGACAGTTTGATGAACTCGTAAATATTTTTATTTTTTCTAGGAAATTTGGTTATTTTTAAATAACTTTTTAGTTGGTTAGGGTTGGTACGTAATTGGAACTAGTTCAGATGCAGTAAATGTGAATTTTGTATTTTAGTTAGTATTATATCTATGAAATTGGATAATCCATTAATAAAATGTGCCAAAACTCAATTTTAAGGCCTATAATGTCAGAAACTGTTGTTGAAATCGAATTCCGTCGCAAAATCTTTTGGCCCATCTCTTCTGTCTTGGCAAGGAGAGTATTTCCTAAATTTAATGTATTTTGGGTTAACATAGGTTACACCGCTTGAACCCTGGGGGGAGACCCACATGTATTTTTATTATTCATATAAACTTATATAAACATTGCGATAAACTTTAAAAGATGTTATCCTAATAAAGATTAAATTATTCTCTTTGAAGAGTTATTAATACAGATTTCTATGCTACAACTAGGGAAGACTGACTAAAATAATCAAGTCAGGTAATTTTATATGTAATTATTTCTAAATTATTACTAAAAAAAGTTTAAGAGCAGACTAAAAAGTAAAGTATACAGGGCTGCCACAGAAAACCAATTCGATTTCAATTCCAATTCTTGGTGCCACAGACATGGCTAACAAGGGTTTTAAAAAAACCAATTCGATTCAATTTCGATACAATTCCAATTCTTGGTGCCACATACATGACTATGAGCGGTTTTAAAACCGTTGTTAGCTATATCTGTGGCACCAAGAATTGCAATTGCATCGAAATTGAATCGAATTGGTTTTCTGTGGCACCCCTGATAAGTTTGGTTTCCATGCAGTTGTATTTCTATGCAGTGTTGCAAATGTGCAAGACCAACATCGTGAACAACCTTTATACACAAAATTTAGCAAAATCAGCTGTTTACAGCTCTTATATGAAATACCTCGTTGCCTTAAAAAAGATAAAATATAAAATTTTTATTTTGAACCCTTAGATGTACTTGATTGACAGTGTATAGTCCATCATGTGTTTAGTTCCTTGTTGTAGGTCATCCAGATAAAACTTTGGACGAACTTTTATATGATTTTGTGAATGGTTTTGGTGCGATATATATTTGCTGATCCGTCAGTGCAAGGAAATCATTATATGTGTTTCTTTAACTCCTATCGAGTAGCTGTTCCTCTCTCTGCATATATTATTATATTTATTTATATTATTTAAGCAAATAATGTAAAAATAATAAATGTATAAATATTACAAATTTCTGCAACAAAATTAATTGGGCTAAAAAAAACCCGACAAAGAACTTTCTTAAGTTTAAAAGAATGTTTTTGAAATTTGTAAAATTCAAAGAAAATCATGTCAAAAAAATATTGTAGAACTCTGGAAAAAAATATTTCAAATAATCCTATACATTTTCAGTAGGTATTTATTTATATAATTTAAATTATCAGAAACTTTTTTTTTTTGTTGCGGTACCATCTTTTTTTTGTAGTAAGAAAATTCTATAAGAATTCGTTATCAACTAATTGAAGAAATTCTTCTAAATTATGATGGCTGTTTTAAAAAAGACATTTGGGAATCAAATCAAAAAAAAAAGATTTAAGAAATTACAAACAAAAACTAAAAAAAAATTCTGGACAAAATTTAAATGAAGTCTTCCAGCAAATACCGAAATAAATCTTTTTTTCTTTTATTTATTTATAAATTAGAATTTAATTCTAAAACATAAAATATGAAGCCAGAGCAACAAGGCCTTCAGGCCTATTTCTAATACAAATTCAATTTTCAAGTCTTAAAAATGTAAAAGAATTTTTTTTTTAATCACTGAAAAAGTAAATAATAAAAATAATTTTTTTCGCTGACTGACTACTTTATCAGTCGCCCCTGAGGGGAGGCAGCATTGGGGGTCTCTATTAATATTTTGGAAAAGAACAGAGATCTGCATGGCGAAAATTCAATTTATAAAGTTAAAGAAAATGTTTTTAAATTAAATATTCAAAAAATTAAAAAGTTGAGTTGAAATCTCGTCTGATAGCAAAGCGCAAATTAAATTTATAAAATTTAAACAAATTATTTAAAAAAAAAAATTACAAAAAAATAAAAAGTTTTGTTGAATTCTCGTCTGGCAGCAAAATAAAAAATTAAATTTAAAAAGCTTGAAAAATATTTTTAAATTAAATATTAATTTTTAGGCAGTTAAAAAGCCATGCGTTTTGTCAAAAGTTACAAACAATTACACAAAATAATTTTTTAAATTAGCCTGAAGGCCTTGTTGCTCTGGCTTCATACTTTATATTTTAGAATTAAATTCTAATTTATAAATAAATAAAAATAAAAAATAATAAAAAAAAATGTTAAAAATAAATAAAAATAAAAAAAAATGTTTTAAATTAATAAAAGAGAAGTCCTATAAACTTCAATGCACTTTTTGCAAAAATCTCATATATCAAAAAATCCATTACCAAATTTTGCAAAAAATTTAGCTTACAAGTTATGTCACTAAAAAAATTATTATTATTATTTTTATGTTTTGCGATGGGGAACATAAAAATTTTAAATTGCTTTCATATTTTTAAATTAGTTTTTGTCCGGCATAACTCCGGCTAAACCTATAAAAATTTTAATGAATTTTGAGACAGAGCATCATAGGAAAGAGCATTAAAATAGCCATAAATCACCATAACGCTCAAAGTGTAATTAATTTTTATAATTAAAAATTCATTAAAAAACATAAATTATTTTTTAACCGCACTAGTTTTAAAAATATTGCTAAGCCATCTCATGACGCTTCTTTGTATTGCAAAACTTTTATTTTATTTAATTAAAATTAAATTTTTGAATAGCAAAAACTGTGGCCTGAAGTTTCGAATTGTTTCTTAAGCCAAATTTTATAATAATAATGCGTTATTAAGAAATCTAAGTTTGGCAGCGGAAATTTCCTGGATTGGAAAAATTTGCAGCTGGTTGAAAAATTTGAAATGACTTTTTTATATTAAAATCATAAAAAAAGTGTGGCCAAATTCAAACGAAATATTTTATCTTTATCTATTATACTTTATTATACTTTATCTATTAAAATCACTTCTTAGCTTCTTCTAAGTTCATATAAAAAAGTGTGCCCAAATTCAATAAAATGTAATATATTAAATAAGGAAATTACATTGATTTTGTTAACGATAATAAAATAATGAGGATAACAAATTAATAATTATATTCATTAATTTTTTTTTTTATTATTATATATTATACCTCACCAAAGAAAGTCTACTTTATGCCTTTCTTAAATTCATGAAACAGTGTATCCAAATTCAATGTAAAATATTACAATTTCAAAATTTCTCGAAAGTATTTCTTTTTTTTTTAACTTGGCTTAGCTCATTGGAGTAAAGTCCATCAAGTAATCAATTCAAATAAACATATATAAAAAAAAACTTATTTTAGCTCATTAAAGCTAATCATGTAATCATTACAAACAAACAAATATAATATTACAAAAATTCTTTTATAACAAACTTGTATCATCAATAAAAACGTTCAAATGTTGGAACGACTCTGATACTAAGTTGTAAGATGCTGCTGCATAAATTAGCATTCTTAAATAAAAAAATATATAAATATGAAGAGCTATTTACAACCTTAAACAAAATTAAATATTTATTAAATGTTTTATTTTAATTAAGCAAACATTTTTTTAAAAATAGATTTTATTTATTAAAATGCACATAACTAAAGCTTGAAACGTTGCACAACCCTCTCGGATAAACTTATCTAAAAATCTTTTTTAAAATCCCATCAAAACTTACCAGGATGAGCCCAAGTAGCGCTCACAGCCAATGTAACCAACAAAAAACTGGCCAACAGCTTCATATTTTTATTTTCACACACTTTTTCCAAAAATATATTTAAAAGTTATTTATTTATTTGGATTTTTTGGCAAATATTGCCTTAGGTACACACTCACGCACTGCTTTTATTTATTTGGTTCGTTTAGAGTTGAAAAGTCGTTTATCTTAGTTGATTGTATTTAGTAGAGATACTTTCTGTATAATATTTGTTGTTCTGCGGGTTGTACGGCTACGTTCTGTATCGAAAGACAAACAATAGTCAAATGCGCTTTAATGCGTTGAGGAAACGACAAATAAAGCTCCGGCTTGGACTACGAGCGGGTCTCACAAATGAAATGAAATAAAATGAACTGAAATGAGTGGGAATTCTGAGTAACTGCTGCCTCGTTATACTGGCTCTGGGTCTGGCTGGGTCTGTTGCGGGTCTCTGAGCGTGAACGGACAACAACAATAACAACAACAATAAGTATAACATCGACAGAAACTACAACAACAACGGCGTCAAAATCATCACCGTATTTTGCCGGCGTTTAATTTTTTTTTTCTGGCAGCTACGTCTCGTTTTGTCAGTCTCAACAAGGGAGCAGTGGTGTAGTTAGAGGGGTTTAGGAGGCTCAAGCAGTGCCGAGGAGGGAAATATAGTAGATTAAGCGGGAGGTAATAAAAAATGCTGGTGGTGTCTTAGGGGATTTCTTCAGTCTCAACAAGCCTTCATTAGCGCAGATAGCGGTATTTAAGGGTCTCAAGCAGTGCCAAGCAGTGAATTATAGTTGACAAAGCGGTTGGAAATAAAAAAATCTGGTCACGCCTTACATGATGGGGTCTTCTTCAGTCTCAACACATCAACAGTGACATAGTTAGAATGATTTAGGGGAATCAAGCAGTGCCAAGCAGTGAATTATAGGAAAGTAAGCCTCTACAAAAGCGAAAAAAAATATGTTTGTCATGTCTTAGTTGATAGGGTCATCTTCAATCTCAACACATCAACAGTGACATAGTTAGAATGATTTAGGGGAGTCAAGCAGTGCCAAACAGTGAATTATAGTTTAAGCGGTTGGAAATAAAATAAATCTGCTCATGCCTTAGATGATCTTCCTCAGTCTCAACAAACCGATTGTGACGTAGATAGAGGAATTTACGGGGCTCGAGCAGTGTCAAGCAGTGCATTATAGTTGACTAATCAGTTGGAAATAAAAAAAATCTGGTCAAGTCTTAGATGATGGGATCTTCTTCAGTCTCAACAAGCCAACAGTGACATAGATAGGGGGATCTAGGAGGCTCAAGTAGTGCCAAGCAGGGAATTATAGGAGACTAAACGTAGCAGTTCCAAGCAGTGCATTATAGTAGACTCAGCGTTTACAATAGCGATTAACAACATTTTTCTGCAAACCCATGATAGGTAGTTTTATACTGGTCGCCACTTGTCTCTATCAACACTATGCTGAAGGCTCAAAACCTCACTTAATAATGGAAAAATTTTAAAATGTGAAATAAAGAGAAACCATTTAAATAATTACAAACCATCAACTTAAATATGAACCCATTAGCGCCCCCTATCTACGTCACTGCTACGCGCTCAATGAGTCGCAAATCTGTTGATATGCTTGTGTGTTATTTATTAAACAAATTCAAACAAAAAAAACTATTTTATATATATGGCAAAAACTTAATAAGTAAATTTTTAAATTTTCATATATTAAATTTGCTTGCAAGTGTTGTGGGAATTGTTTATGTATAGCGTGGCACATATAAGCAAAAAAAAGGGGAGCTGCCTCAGCTAGCTCAATATTTTGACCGACACTGTCATTGTCATACAAATTGATAGCATTGCATGTCAACATATGCGGCGTATGCGCAATGTTCTTTTTTTGTGGACTTTTTTTGAATTTAAGTTAATCAATATGCGGCCTAGTCCGTCAGCGTCAACGTTGCCGTCCGTCGCCGTCGACTTTGCCTCGTTTAAGCACACTTAATTTAGTGTTGAAATTTATTTTTATTTTTTTAATTTTGTTACTTTTTTGCTTGGTTTCTTTTGGTTTCAGCTTGACTGGGTTTGCGTGCAGCCCTCAATTGAAGTCTTTTTAGGCACTGCTTGAGGGAGTATATTAGCTAAGGCATGAAATTTGGTAAACTAAAAAACTTTTTTCCAAATTTGGCAAAAGATGAATATTTGTTTCATTGAGAAAGTTTCTAGAATTGTTTGGATATATTTAGTACAGCAAATAAGCTAACTTAAGAAGAAAGTGAGACCCGCCTGGCTCTTAAGGTAAATATAAAATTTAAAAAGAATATATATAAGGGGCTTAGTTTAGAAAACAAAATTGTAAGTAAATAAGTCTATTAAAAAATTAATTTTTGAAAAATATATAATACCAGGGGCTTCCGCACTGTTATTTGAAAAAAAAAAGTTGTAAACAAAAAATTCTTTTAAAAAATAAATTTAAAAAAAAAAAAAAAAGTGTAGAATCATCATCAAAATATACGATTCTGAAACTGTCTCCAGCAATTTTTGAAAGTAAATGAGGCAGTTCGATTTTTAGAGAAAAAGAAAAATTATTTTGTTCAATTGTAATTGTGTTTTTATTTTATTGTCCCTAAACTATTGAATATTTTGTAACCAATTTTATTTTTTTGTAATCTGGCAACTGGACTTAAAAAAATTTATTTAATTTCCAACAGATAAAATTTAAAAAAAAAATATAGATACATAACATATATCATATTTTTTAGTACTATGTATTACATTCTTTTTTTTAGTTAAAAGATTTTCTTAAAAAAATATGTATAACATATATGTAAATAACGCAATGCGGATTGAAATAAAAAAATATATTTTTTTTAATGTATTTTTTTATTGATGATGGAAAAAAAAACGCGGCAATATCTTTACACGCTTAGAAAATGTATCATCAAATTATTGTCTAAAAATGAAATGCTCAATATTCTGTTATCGATAACTCGATAAATAGTCGGAATTTTGCAATAAAATTTGACTTTTGGCTGGTAACTCTACCAAACATGTAAAAAATCATCAAAATCTGAGAAAGTCTATAAAAAAAATTATTTTTGCCGATATGAACTTAAGTTGACAACAAAAAGCTCTTCAAAAAATATATTTAATTTTTTTAAACAACAGCACTTTCTAAAAGTTTTTTTTAGATATTTCCTAAATATATCAATAATTATACCCTGTACCGTATGGTACCAAGGGTATATTAAGTTTGTGCAAGCCGAAAATGTATGTAACATATAGAAGGAGACGTCGGAGACCCCAAAGTTACCTAAAATATGATCAGGGTGAATAGAGAAGTCGATATACCCATGTCCGTCCGTCTGTCCGTCTGTCCATCCGTCCGTGTGAACGCCTAGATCTCAGAGATGGTAAGCGCTAGAGTTACCAAACTTTCACATCAGATCCCATATTAATCCATAGGAGACAAGTTTATTTTATTTTTTTGATATCGGGGATAAATTATATAGCTCCCATGGGGGTGTTTGAGACGACCTCGACAAAAAAAAAAGTTTTAGACGAATAATTCGTTTTTTTATGAAGATATCGTAACCAAATTTGTTATTCGAAAGTTTTTTATAGTTCCCAAACACTGTACCAAATTTGATCGAAATCGGTTGACTATATCATATAGCTCCCATAGGTCCGATCGGCCAGAATAACTTTTTTAAAGAAAAATTCGCTATATTTCGTTTTTTAATAAAGATATCGTAACCAGATTTGGCGTTTGGAAATTTTTTAGACCACTTAAGCAATGTGTCAAATTTGAACAAAATCGGTTGACTATATCATATAGCTCCCATAAGTCCAATCTTCCAAAAAATCGATTTTTTAACAAAATTTGTTGAGTTTCGTTTGTTTGTTTGTTAAGATATTGGGACCAAATTTGACATTCGTGAGTATTTTATAGTTCCTAAGCACTGTACTAAATTTAATCCAAATCGTTTGACTAGATCGTATAGCTCCCATAGGACCAATCGGTCCAAAAATACGTTTTTTATACAAAATTCGATGTGTTTTGTTTGTTTGTAAAGATATTTGAAATAAATTTGGCATTCAGATCTTTTTTAAGGTATTTAAGCATTGTGTCAATTTTATTGAAATCGGTTGACTATATCATATAGCTCCCATAGGAATGATCGGTCAAAAAAAAATTTTCTTCTAAAAAATTCTTCTGTTTTTGGTTTTTTGTGAAGGAGCCGGATTTTATTGCAAGCTAGTGGTAATGGGTATCCCAAAGTCGTCCGCGCCCGACTTTCCGTACGCCATTTTTCAATATAAAAATTATTTTCTTTCAGAATGTCAAATTAATTTAATTAAGATAACAAAAGATTAAAATAAGTCTGTATTCTTCTAAATTTAAATTCCAAAAAAAAACTGAATTAATTTGAATAAATATTATTAAACCCTTAAAAAACGTGTACAAAAAATTTTTTTTAAAGAATGCGGCTTATTTTATTTAACTTTAAAAAACACTTTTAAAAAAATATCACTTTAAGCTGGCAACAGAGCTTTTAAAAAAAAAAATTTAATTTCAGATTTTCCTAAAAAAGTGTTAAATTTTCTTAAATTTCTTAAATTATAAATTCAGAATTATTTTGAAAAAAACTATTTAAGCCTTAAAAAAAACGAATGAACATTTTTTTAGAAAAATGTTAAGCTACAATTACATTATTAAAAACGCTCTACAAAAACATTAGATTAACTATAATGGAACCCCCAGGGCAGAAGAAACCGCGGACGTCCAAAAAGCACATGACGAAGGTCAATTAGGAGTGAGACGAGCAAATCTATCAGCGAACTTCGAGCAATAGCGAGAAATAGAGATAGTTGGAAAATTTTTGTAGATAGACTAAGTTCTTAAATTTTTATTTTTTTTTAGAACATGTCAAAATAATAATAATAATACAAAAACATTGCAATTAAAAATAAATATTTTTTTTATATTTGTTTCTAGCATAATAGACAGCTTCAAAAAGAAAGCCCATTGCTATTTTGTAGTGTATTCAAACTTCGTCAAAAATAGTTTTTTTAAACTTTATTCTATTAAAAATAGTTCCAATTTGCTAGACAGTAAGACAGAGAAACGTTTGTTGTTCTTTTTGTTATTGTTGTTGCTGATTCATATGACTTTTAAATAAAAATGTATTTGAGTTCAAGGTCATTCGGCTTTGATGTTGTAAACAAATTAACTGATTCAATTAAATTGGCAGATGCATTGAAAAGAGTTCAACGGTTCAATACTTAATGGAAATGGATAGGAAAATGAAAAAATGGAAAATGAAAATGGAAATTTCTAGGTCTAACCATGGCATATAAGCCGAGAATTTTTAATAATAAAAGTTTTAAATGAAAAGCTTGTTTATAAGTATCGTTTGATATTTATAAACTTCATTTTAGTTCCTGGTTCAGCGAGCAGTTCCAGCTAAATCTTTAAAGAATTTAAGCAATATTATAGACTATGTAATTAAATGTTTATTGATTGCCGGCATTCTAAGTAATTTGCAAAACAAAACAGTCACGATTAACAGTCACTTTTTTTTGCAAAAACTCAGGTGTAGTTTGTATATAACTAATATATACAAAAGGCTAGGCCAAAAACCTGCTGGAAAAACAATTTTCCAAATGAACTTGAACGCCAAATTTATAGACGATTTTAAGCACTTTTTTATGCCTTGTGTTAAAACATAAATTTTTTATTTTTGGTAACTTTGTTTAAACAAATTAAAATTTGCATTAACTTTTTTATAGGCACATTTTGTTTATGAAAATTTGCAAAAATTTAATTTTCGTTTTTCACTTTTTTATTTATAAATACACCAAACAGCAACGGAAATCGCACATACTTAAATATAAACAAGAAATTCGCAAAGACTTGTTTGAAATTTTTCTTTTTTTTCTTCAGACGATCGATCGTACCATAGGAAACACGTGCGTTGAGGCTTATGAGAAAATTCGAACTAAAACGCTGCGTACAAATTTGGCGTAATTTATACCACGCAGTGAGCGAAGAAACTGAGCGCAGCAGAGAGCAGGAAGAGAGGGAGAGACAAAGAGAGAGAGCACAGCAGCCAGCAGTCAAACCAGATCCAACGAGAAGAATTTTGCAGAGGTAAAGCACAAGAAATGGAAATAAATGTAAGAAGCAGCATTAAATGCAAAGACATGAATGACACCTAAAGAGATCATGAAGATTAAAGATGAAATGAAACAAAGAAGGTGACGAAGTGCGTTGTTGGCTTATACCGCAGCGCGGAAAACTACAAGCAAGTGACGTCACTGGGGCCTGATTTCTATGTAGACTGGCTTTAAGTAAGCTATATTATAGTATGTTTGCGAGTATTATAAATTGTATTATGAAATTAAAGTCAGTAAGTAGTTTTGCTATTTAGTTTTAGAAGCGCAAAGAAAATTATATTACAATAATGCATTACAATAAAATAAAAAGTTTAAAAAGAAGATTAGCTTATAATCTTGACGTTGCTGGGGTAAGTTTTCTTTTTGGACTGGCTTTAAATAAAGCTTACATTGTAGTATGTTTGTGAGTAGTTTTAAAAGATAAATATACAATAAAAATTAGCCTGAAGGCCTACATATGTTGCTCTGGCTATTAATTATGTGTTTCCTAGTATTAATTCTAAGTTACAATGTGAAATAAAATATAGTACAAATTCTGAGATTTGCAATATGCAATAAAATAAAGAGTTTGTGCTTCTTGCTTTTCTTCCTGGAAGAAATAAAGTTTATAGCTATTACTTAAATAATTTTAGACCGCAACAAATTAATAATCAAAAAACCCATAATAATTATTAGCTAGCGTAAAACCTTATAACGTGCCGGCAATTAATATTATTTTTATTCGTATCTGTCTTTAGGCAGTACAAAAAAAATTACCTTATGGAAAGAGTGCGTAGAGTGACGTATATGATTGAGTTAATTTCTAACTACAATGTACTCTGCGGTACTCAAATTTGCTGTACAGTGAGAGAGTAAAATTGTTTGGTGTACACACTCTCAATGAAGTATCTTTTTAGCCAAGGTATGGTATATACGGAATATGAAATTATGAGGACAGTAGAAATTAAATGGAGCAGTAAGTTTAAATACGCAAACGTAGAGTAAGCTTATGGAAATTTAAAAAAATAAAAGTTTTAAGTGAGAATTAGTGTAAGTGTATTATTTCGATCATATTCATGGCATTTACTATAGGGTGGGTCATCTACATAAGTGGCTACTCACCATTTCGTGCTTTTCGTTTAAAAAATAACATCTAAAAAATACCATATTAGACGACCAAATAAACCGAGACCAAGGCATTGCGATGCCGCGGCCGTACAGGTCATTGTTTAAGGGTCTTTGAAAGCATCGAATCTACGTCGACCAGCGCAATTAAATATCACAAGATCCACTATCCAACTCATAATACATGACGATTTGAGTTTATTCCCATATAAAATACAAGTGACGAAGGATATCGAGACACAGGTCAAATCGCGTCGGATTGCATAAGGACAATTTTGGTTCAACATACATATGTGAGAATGCCCGTGATTTTTTCTCTAATCGCTAAATATCCGATAGTGTCCATTTTAAATTAAACCGCTTCAAAATGAAGCTCTACACCAAATTGCAGACGCTTAGTATGTTCGGAACAGGAATCTATATAAAGCCCTTAAGATAGGTTTCACAGGGGACACCAACAATCTGATCGCAAGATAAGAGAATAGATTGTCAACCAATCCAAATTCGTTGGCCTGCACTCTTGCGGATCATTGACCAAGGAGAAGGCTAAATAATTCAATAAAAACAATTTTAAACTTAAAATTTACAGAATTCTTTAAATTTTTTATAATTTATAATTTGTTTAATTGTAGTTAATTTCGTAAAACAAACTGTTTTAGATGTAATATCATACACGAGACCAGAGTGTGTAGCGATTAACATTGTAATTTATCTATTGAATTATAGCCTTAGTTTTAAGTAGGCTGATTGCCAATATATTTTAAAAAATATATATATTGTAAAGATAATTGATAATTATCTCCTTGAATTAAAATTGTATCTGCTGTTCAAAACAAAAAAATCAAATTGTTTTTTGTTAAAAAATTTTATTTAAGAATCACATGGGTCCCATGCAGATGGCCCACCCTCTATTGCTTATCTATCTCTTTCATTGCACTCGCTCACTTAAACTATTCTTTAGATTTTATTTCCTTTTTTTTAGGAAAGTTTTAATTCACTGTTCAGTGAATGAGCTGCATACCAAAACATCTCATAGAGTGAGATCAATTCGAAAGAATTTATTCGTGCATTTTTTGGCGTGAAAAAAAAACTATTGTTTCTATTATAATTAAAGTTCTTTTGTTTTTGGCATTGAAATAGCTGCATTGTGTCGAAATTCCAGATGGATACGAAAATTTGTTGTTAGTTCGATTGATCTATGAGCAAAAAATGCAAGATTCGTGATTTACAATTTTTTGGGTTGAATCCGGAATTGTCCAAAACTGATAAATTCGCCATACATTGTTATAACAAAAAAAAACTTTTAAAAAAAAATGTTATTAAAAAAAAATTACAATAAATGAGTTTATAAAATACAAAATTGTTGCCTAGTGAAATTAACTGAAAAACGAGATTTAAAAAAAAAAGGCAAATCGTTTAAAAATATGTCAGATTTTCACCAACACATTTTTCTTACTTGGCTCGGTATCAACAGTACCGATAAGGTTTCGTCCATATATCAAATATTTTAACGCTTCAAATTGTATGCAAAATAGTTATTGGGCTCTTAAATACTGTTTTAGAAAACGAAAAAATACTAAATGAAGCGAAATTTGTGAGTCCGGATAACCCCAAAACGAGCTTCCGGATTGACTTTTTCAAAACTAAGTAGCTTCATTCTGGTGGATTGCAAAAATCAAACACATTATTTTTTTGAAGTATAGATTCCAAATATTACATGTGATTTTACTCAAGAAAATGTTGAAATTTTAGCGATGCAAAAAAACTAAAAAAAAACGTTCACGGTAGCAATTTTTTTTAGAAAAACTATACTTAACAGAAAAAAAAGTAGCAATATTATCCAAAACGATTGCCGGTCATGACGTGGACTTGAAAATTGGTTTCATACTCAACTCAAGATCAACTCAGAAATTCGTATGGATGTGTTTCCGGATTCACTTCACTTCCGAATTCACTTCACTTCTACATATACAACAATGCAATTTAAATGGCATTGTAATTTCGATATGATAAAGGTTTTGATTTTGAGGGACCACCACTGCCACTGTGCTATAAGTTTCTTCTTTTTCGAATTTCTTTGTGGCCCTTTGATAGTAATATTTTCACAGACCATAACTAAGTGGCCTTCAAACATATCCGGCTGTCAGTCAGTTCATATGAAGACTTAAATCTCAAAAACTCTCAAATTTTAGAAACCCCAAATTTTGTCAAAAAAGAACAAAAAAATATCATGTTTATATATTGTTTAGACACGTGTGGGCTTAAGAATTAATTTTGCTGAAATCATCTCTCATCACTTTGATAAGTGGATGCACCACATTCCCTGCTACACTGGATAGATAGAGAACCCGTTCTTGTCTCAAAAATTCGATACTTGGGAATCTCCCAACTTAATGATCTGTACACATGCGAGGCATATATATATATATAAGTTCTTCTAACTCCGGGTGGAGCGTAGGGCCATATGATGCTTCAAAATTCGGCACCCAAAATAAGACTAAAACCGATGATGCCACTAGCATGGCATAGCCATGAGCAGAGCTCCAAAAGGAATAATCTAACCTATTTATAGTCACTATTTTGACGGATCAAGATAGATATGTTTTGTCTACGGACAACAGAAAAGGCCGATCATATATTATTGGTCAGTCCAAGATTATCTCATACTCTGAGAGGATGAGTAGGTATTTCATAAGTCGCTTTTCTAATGCATTTTACGAAGAATTTATGTCTCTATGATAACTAGCTTTAGTGGGTGAGACTTTTACAGGCTTCCCTCAGTATTATCACTAAAAACCAAAAAAAAAACATTCCTTTCCAACTACCAAGTGGCATCAAAAGTGAATGCCTTGGGTACTTTTCAACCCACTAACTGACTCTGATGACTGATTTCCTTAACCCATGCCCAAAGCCATCAAAATTCCAAGCATGGAATTCCCCAAGACAGCTGATAATTTTGTATTGTAAAAATTCTTTGTTTTGATTGGGATCACACGTTTACAATGCGTCGTAGAACGTCCCCAACCGGATTCCCATTTAACTGCACTCTTCGCATTTTTTTTTTGTAGTGTCTTACCGGTTTGATTTAGACTTGGCTTTAAATGAGCAACAAGCAAAATCATTTAAAATAATTTACCATTTTCGGATAATTTTTTGGCGTTCGTTTAGTCTTCTGCCTTATAAACAACATTCTTGCGGTCAAAAAGCGCTGCAACAAAAAAAAAAGACAATTTCCAAAGAAAAATGTTTGTCAAGGTCTCGCCAAGTGGCGCATTGTAAAACGATTTCTTTTTTTTAAGTTTATTTATTTACGATATTTTACTCATATGCTCAGCTCTATTTAGTTTTATCTTTTAATTGCGATGAGTGAGATGAGTAAAAAGAGATTCATTCGTCATGGAAGCTGTCCGAGCACAAGTCAAAAATAGAACTTATTATTAATGGCTGTCTACAGATGGCACATGGATGGATCTGCTGGCGCTTATGAGCAACAATAATAATAATAATATTAAAGATTTTTGAAAATCAGTCCCTTGACACTCTGTCGAAAATGTGGCGAAATTTTGTGATCTGTAAAAATAAATAATCTTGGAAAAGCAGTTCACAGCAAATCATCAATGAATCAAATTTTTGTTAAAAACTAGTTAAAAATTGGTCGTGTTCTCCTTTTTTTATCTAGAACTTTAGACAATAATTTTGCATTCTCCATTATAACAGTTTATATTAAAAAAGATTTTTTCCGTACAAAATTTATTTTTCTCCTGTCTCCTCTAACGTACGTTTTCGGAACTTCAAGTGTTTCCTTTTTTTCTTGCTCCCTCTAGCGGATAATTTAAGAAGTTGGCGTGATCTTTGCCGATATTTTTTCGAAAATTATTTTTCTCCAATCGAAATTATAGTCTTAAAGTAATATTTTGTGAATCGTGGAAATTTTCTTAAAGTTATTATTTTCCTAAAATTAAATTTAATGCTTGAGTCGAAGGCCCCAGTTGCTAGTGCTCAGTAAATTAGTATTAAGTTTAGTATTAAATACTAGATTTAATTTTGTTAAAATAAAAATAAATAAAATTTAATGCTTAATTTTTTTTATTTTGTTGAAAATGTGAATATTTTATTAAAAAAAATTTAAAATGGTTTCTTAATCCACCTTTGGCGTAATCAGCAATGAAAACTTTTTGCTATTACCGAATTTGACCTTAAAAATAGGATCATACTAACTAGATACGCGTTTGAATAGCTCTGATAATTTTATTCAAAATAAATAAAAAATAAAGTATTTCTCTTTCCATCAATTCCGGAAAAAATATTGAAATTACATCCCTGATAAAAAAAATAGAAGAACTAGATATTAATTTATCGGAAATATAAAAAAAAAAATAATAATATTTTCCTTTAACTTATTTTGCAAAACTATATAAAGATTATCCTGAATAAGAAAAAATTTACAAATTGTAGGGCCATCCTTATTAAATTAGGAGTTTCTTGGAGAAATTTTGGGTCTCGAAACCCGAAAATTATAGTTATTTTCTTTTTAAGAACCGTTTTTCAGAATTTTCGGAAAATATGTCTTTGACTAATTTTAAAAAAAGTATTTTTCTTTCCGTCAATTCCGGAAAAAAAAATCCAAATTTCTGCTCCGATAAGAAAGATAATCTTCTATAAAGTTATTGTCAATTTGAAAAAAAAAAAATTTTTATTCCAATTTATATGCAGAAAAATTGTCCTGAATAATAAAAAATTTACAAATTTTAATACCATCAAGTGAACCTTGAAAATTACGAGTTTTTTAGAGAAATTTCGAGTTGAGAAACATGAAAATGATGCTTATTTTTATATTCTTAAGAACCGTTTTCCAGATTTTTTTCGAAAAACATGTTTATGGGTAATGTTTTCAATTATTCGGGAATATCTTATGAACAAAAGGATTTGCCGAAATAAATACCACTATTTTGAAAGATATTGATGCGGCTTTTACGGTTATATACGATATGTAAAAGTTAAGTCAAGATTATTAACGTTTTAAGCAATCAAAGTCGAAAAGTCCAATTTTAGCTCAATCACACTTTTGTTTAAAACAAATAATTTTCTCTCAAAGTTTTTCATTTGCATTCAGCTCTTTCGTACATGGTTCCCAAGCATCTTTAGTTCTCTACCGATTTTGAAGTTCTTAGGCTCGAAAAATCTAGAAAAGAATGTTCTCGTTGCTTGTAACTTCAGTCAATCTCCACATATCATTTATCACCATTAAGATCACATCAATACCTTTCATCTATTTTATGTCCAGAATAGCTGAAAACAGTTTTTCTAAAAAATCTCAGAAGTTTTTTAAGAAAAAAAATTTATGTAATTTTCGTGTTTCTCGACTCAAATTTTTCTAAAAAATCTTTAAAAAGAAGTTTCATCTTTTCTGTAAACTAGTGTAATCGATCGTTATCCAAATCCGAGAATTTTATTCGACTTTTATTTTTTAAACCGATTGCTGGCTGCTTCCAATTTCACCAAAATGAATTTTTATATGGTTTGAAACTGAATGTATTCTTATAAGAGAAATTAATAATAAATGGCAAAATACGTTGAAAAGTGTGCGCATTTGCTACTTAAATAATTTTTGAAATATTCTATATTTTTAGAAAATATATGCATATTTCAAGTTTAATAGTTATCGATAAATATTTTTATTTTTTTTTTTTAATCAATCCAAAAAATAGCAGTCAAAACTTAAACCGATTTTTTATGGGTCAATGTCTTGCATAAAAATGTTCATATCTTTCCTAAATGGTTCAAGTCTTGCATAGATAAATTCCCTTTTAATTGGAATACCATAAATGAGAATAATTTCCCTTATAAGGTGCAATGCTGTGCTAACAATGAGCCAGGGAAATATGAATAAATGACAGACAGCCGAAAATTCGGATTTGGGAGCACGCAAAAACGAGTCCGAATAAAATGGTTCGATTAATTTTTTCGATTTCGGCAGCACAGGCCAATAATATTGTGTGTTACAAAATTGTAAATATGTAATATTAAAATAAATAATCAACAAAAATAAATTGCAAAATTTTTAAAATCGCAGATTCGAAATTTTGTTTTTACGAGCTTTTGAAAAAGTCAGAATCGATTGAAATTCGAGCTTACTTCTGAAGATATTGTTAATTATAAATATAAACAATCAACAATAAATAAAATTCAAAATTTTTTAAATCGCAGCTTTGAAACTTTGTTTTTACATATTTTTTCAAAAGTCAGAAATGACTCAAATTTGAACTCACTTCTTGAGATATTCTTTAACATCATTTTTTTTTAATTCTACAAATTTTCAAAAACTGTTTTTCCTAAAATTAATCCGAATAAAATTTATAATCGCAGCTCCGAAGCTTTGACTCAAATTTGAACTCACTTCTGAAGATATTTTTTAACAATTTATTTGCATTGATAATTTGTCTTAATGTATTGTCGGAATTCCTCAAATTGTCTAATATATTGTTTTTTCTTTAATTAATCCGAATAAAATTGTTCGGTTTTGATTTTTCATTTTTCGGAGCACGACTGATCAAAATTAGCTCAAAAAGTTTTCAATCAAAATATGTAGGCAAAATTGTCAGCGCCCTCTGTGCGCTTAAATTGGCAACTATTTGCTGAAACGCCATCTATGTTCAAGCAACTTATGCTCAACAAGCTTAAGCACAAAATTCTACCTGCTACAAAACTGCACAGTGGCGCCCTCGCTGGCATGAAGTATAACTGCACGCGACCTATCGATATGTCGACTCAGTGTTATCAATTTATAATTTGCCTTACTATTATTATATCGAAAATCTGCAGCCCTGGTAAAAAAACCAAAACAAAAACAAATTAAGTAAATATTTCTGCAAGCCGAGTTACAAATGCCCTCAAGAAGTAATAAAGTGAACTAAACTGGTTACATTTCATCATAATTACCTAATGTCACACTGAAGTATATTTAATACTTAATATTGGTTTATAGGAGTACAAAATAATTCTAAATGTGTTTGTATGTTAAAACACTTGACACAATAATTGCATCGGCATCTTGCGCTCCATAGATGCCTGGGCAGTTATATTGTCAAGATTTTCAACAACCAACTCCTGTCTTTCTTTGGAGCATAAACTGCGACCATGGGAAATGCCAACAACGCACTTAATATGAACTATATACATATGCCTAAAAGAAAGTCGTAGAAATGAAGGATGTCCGTTGATGTGTTCCCGTGGACGCGCACTTGAAGCCAGGTACGTGCTAAGATCCAAGTGGCGCAATCAATTTAATCATTATTATTTCTAGCTACATAGGATCTAAATATTATGGTCAGGACCGTAGAGGGAAAACCCGGGCTCGGGGTATATTGTACCGGCACCTCTATTGCACCTTTAGTTTAAATCATGGCACCTGAGTACACTCGACAGGCTGAACTATAGTGATAATCTGGCATGCAGTACAGGTCCAAACGCACAATATTACTGACCTGGGAAAGTATGGAGAGATCTTTTTAAAACGTATGAATTTTGTTAAATTTCGTTCTTCGGTTATCAGGAATATAAATTACGTAATGTCCATGGGGGTGGATTGCGTATACTTCGCGAAAGTTTGTCGTCAGACCCTTGTTTGGAACCCGTAAAACAAGTAAAATGCAGAACAAAGCGCACAACTGTTATGGAAGATGCAGAAGAGTCAGGGAAGCAATTGGAACAAAAAAGGATACAATTTAGACGCTATACACACTAACATTTGTGCCTGACCGGTTGTGCCCTATCGCCATACTAAACATGAATATCATCTTGCATCTTCAACAGAAAGCAAAATATCTATTGTTAATAATGTGCTTGAATAGACAGAGAACCCAAAATTTACCTGACAAAAATCGTTGCTCTAGGCTTGCTGAGCCCTGCCACTTCAGTGAATAAGATATCATGATAAGAATTCAATTCATACTCCGTACTCGCAAATCAAATTATTTTACGATTTTTGCCATCGTAAGCAGCAAGTAGAACTGCATTTGGACCACATAGAAAATACAAAACTACCCAGAGGATTGTCACTTCAATAAATAAAGCTTCGAGTCTACGCATTTCATAAGAAAATCAAATGATCTTCAAAAGCCTTTATTATGAATTCCTTGATGTCAGAAACAGCTGGTTAAAATGCACTTTGGCCCACACAGACAGCACAAAATGTTCAAGAGGGTTACGCCCTTTCGAACACTGTCACTTCAGTTAACAAGGATACCAGTTGGATATTCTGCCCAGGCCATTAGAAGAAAAAAGTATGTACAGGAATACACACATGCCCGGCTAGGGCGGTTTTTTTTCCTGGACCACGCCTATTGCTACCAACATGCAGCCCCTAAACAACTTAACCAACTCTTCATAAGGGTAAAAAAATATTCATTGGTAGCCATGACAACAATTTGTTTTGCTTTTACGTTCATAACAATATTTTGTTTGTTTGCCGCATGTTGCAAAAATTTGTCAAAAACAAACAATAAACTTCGAAAAACTGTTGCAAAATGTTTCGACGCAGTAAATTATCCTTTCTGAGCACCAAAGACGATCGCATCAAGATCATAAATGAACGCATTAATTTGACGGAGCGGCATTTAATGGAAATGTGTTCGGCCTTTGCGCTGCTCACACGCAAAATGGCCAAGTAAGTTGCAAATAAAACGTGGACAAAACATTTATTAATCATTCTATCCAACACAGATATCGTGACTCACATGACGAGCTGGCAAAAGGCATCAAAAGCTATGCGGATGATGAGGAAATCAATGAAAGTTTGTGCACTGGACTGAAAAGTTTCACCAATGCGGTAACTCTAATGGGCGATTATATGGACATCAATGTGCATCGCTTGGAGCTAAAGGTAGCTATAAGCAATTTTATAAAGTACATATCCAAAACTTATATAAAATGGCCCTAGATTGTCAACGAGCTGGCTCAGTTCGAGCAGCTTTGTAAATCCACGCGCGATAATTTGCGTCTGGCTGTCATAGCTCGTGACAAAGAGGTGCTACGCCAACGTCAAATGCTGGAACTCAAATCCAAGTTTTCCGCCAATAACGTACGTAAGCCATAACTACTACATATA
This sequence comes from Chymomyza amoena, assembly GCA_037043745.1. Classification (NCBI taxonomy): domain Eukaryota; kingdom Metazoa; phylum Arthropoda; class Insecta; order Diptera; family Drosophilidae; genus Chymomyza; species Chymomyza amoena. Next base: position 38,792 of record JBAMAX010000232.1, read on the forward strand.
GAGCTGCTTTTAAGTAACTCTGTCATCCACAGAGCGCCGCCGACTCGGAGCTGTATAAGGCCAAAATGGAGGTGCAGCGCACTAACAAAGAGATTGACGAAGTGATTAGCAACTTTGAGCAGCGCAAACTGCATGATGTCAAGCAGGTGCTCAGCGACTTTATATTGATTTCCATGAAGCAGCACACCAAGGCCTTGGAGGTTTTAAGCGCTAGTTATTACGATGTTACTAACATTGATGAGCAAGATGATCTTCTTGAATTTCAAAAGTTAATGAAAACCAAAGATGAGCCTGCAGCTAATCGCAAAGCTAACTTGAAGAAAGGACTGCGTTCACAATCTATGGATAGTCTGGAACGCGAGCATTTGCTAAGTCCGCTGAAGCGACAAAGCAAGCTGTCCAAGAGCACTAAGAATTTGGCCAGTGCCAATGCGGGCATAAATCATGCTAAGCAGCAGCAGAGTGAGGAGGTGGGTTTGTTGAAGAGGAAACGCGAGGAGTTAGTGGCTTTTTGAGAAAGCTCAACATGGCAGATGTAAGATGCCTGTCTTAGTATAGGCAGGAGCTGCAGAGATCGTTTAAATGGGGTCATTTCGGGATTTTCTTATAAATGCAACGAGTTTTTAAAGAAAGTTTAAAGTAGATATGAGATTGGGCCAGAATTGCTTTGTGGGTTTATAAAAGTTGAAGATGGGTGAAGAACTTGGTGACTTTTTGGTAAACCCAACATGCCAAATGTAGAGATGGCTGCCTTAGTTTAGGCAGGAGCTGCACAGATCCTTTGGATCAGGATAATTTCGGGATATTCTTAAAAAAGCAAAAAGTTTTTATAGAAAATTTAAAGTAGATTTGAGGTTGGGCCAGAATTGCAATGGGCTTAGAAAATTGATCGGGGCAGGAAGGATTTCTAGGATCATGGTTGGCAGGATTAATTGGGATGGCGGGACGGTGCACTAAATTGCTCGCTTTAGTGAAAATGCAGGAAGCGATTGATGCTTGGAATCAGCAGAGAGGCTGTGGACGGGTGCAATAAGTCACTAACTTCATTGTAATGTTTGCTTTACTACTCTCTTTGAATCATCTATAGAGATTTCTAGACCACTGCACAATTCAAAATAAATGTTTTTTGCTATTTTAGGATGAAACTGATGACGACGAGGATGAGGAAGAAGATGAGGTATGTTTTGAAGTTTTTAGATAACAATACAAATTTCATCACTGCCATTTGCTCTTTACAGGAATCAGAGCAGAGCGATGACGAAGAGGACGAAAGCGTCAGCGTTAGCGAACAGGAACCCACAGCTGCGCCAGAAACTGCTCGTGAAAATGTTTTCGGCGTTAAGACCAAATTAGCTGGAAAAGCATCCGAACCTAGCAATGCCGCTGTCATAGCACTAACCAAACCGCCACGCCAACCTATCAAGCATCCCTTCAAGGCTGTGGCAGCCACACATGTAAGATTGCAAAAGCAATTCCATGTGCCACAAAACTAGCGCTTTGTCGGTTGAACACAATCAATACAAACCAAACCAAATGCATTTGCATAGTCATTGACATCGTTGCATAAACATAATTTATGCCACACCCCCCACACCCATTGTTTACATGCTTAGTAGTTAGATTATTTACCCCAAATAAACAATGATAAATATGCATAGAAAACGTAAACTAAGTTTGTCAAATGCTTTACAGCACGTCGTGCAGCAGGCCAAAACAAGGCGGCGGCAGCAGCGCAAGCCACGCACAGCCGGAAAGGGCATACCAAAAGCCGGTGCTGGTCGCTTGGTAACCGTTGTTGAATCGAAACGCAACCAACTGGGCGAGGATTAAATTACAGTTTGACAGGCGTTGTTTTTTGTGTGTATACAAATTGTTTTAATTATAATAAACTAAAGGCAAAAATTTGAAATATTGCCCCTTGCACAAAATCATTGACAATAAAATTAGCTTTAGTTTACATATCGACTAAAGTAGGGGGAGGGGGATTTACTTAAATTAAGATGAAACTTAAGACTAGGCCAAATGATGAGCAAATTGTGTGAGCTGCAGCGCAGTATGGGAGACATTGTGTAGGGTGTTATTACTGTGTTTTTCCAATGAAATTTTATTGTAATATGAGTTATGTGCAGTTGGGTGTGTTTATTACGTGGACGCGGCTTTACCACTGATATACGCCACGCTGCTAATTGCTTTGGTGGTCTTCAATTCCAGAGTTAACTGCTGATGCTGCTGCTATTCACTTTTCCGGGCCCTCCACGCCCGCCTGATTCATCAGATCCGCAATGCTTTTCTCCAGATCATCAATGCGTGTGCCCATTTCATCAATGCGTGTAATGATTTGGTCGGACATGGTCTGGAATTTGTCCTGCACATTCTGCAAAAGATTTTGTACCTGCAGCAAGCATGGCAAAAAAAAATAAAAGGGCTATAGAGCTCTGTTGACGCCCCTTCCCGGCCAGCTGGCTGCTTGCTTTATGCACAATGCATACATACAACAATGCAGACAGCTGACGCTTATCGTGAATTTTAATTGCAACTTACATAGATTGTCAATTCCTGCATATTCTTGGGATCCGCATTGCTGTTTAGCGAATAGTTCTGGTCCAGATCGCTGTCCAAGTCGTTGCGCAAATCAGTCATATTGTTGTTGGTTTTTGTTTGTTTGTTTTCAATTATTTATAAAAGTATAAAAACTGGTTTTTACTTGACTGCTCCGTGAATGCGAACTGCTGCTAGACACTGCGGCTTTTATATTCTTAATTTCTTTATTTTAGCTACGTCTTAGGTATGCGCAAATTAAACGATATACAAGAAAAACAAAAAATCGTGCAAACAAAATTGTTATCGATAAAGCAGTGTGTACACACAACTGAAATAGCGCAGCTAAATTGTATATCAAAGAGCTTTAGAAAGAGAGAGACTTGCTGCTTATGAGTAACACAGTCGACCATTTGCTCAGCTGCTATTACTATATGGCACAAGCAAAGTATCCCAATCGACTCGCACACGGCACGCTTTTGACTTGCAAGCAATTATGAGTAAAAAGTTTAAACAACAGAAATGCATGCACATATTATTTGTTTATTAATATTAAATTTTATAAAAACTGAAATTTTCAATCGTGCTCCGAAAAATGAAAGAGCTAGAACAATAAAACTTTCAGATTAGATCTTTTATTCTAAGGTAGTCAAGTTAATTAAATTTTTTGGACATTGGGCTTATTATATAGGAGTGTTTCAGAGGATCTCTGTAAAACAACAAGTTTTAAATGGAACAAAATTCGGCAATCAAAAGTAGTTTGAGTTCCGAAGGATTGTACCAAATTTGTTTATAATTGTCAATAAATGTATAAATTTAAGTTGGCATAAATATTGTTTAAGAACATTTAAATATTTATTTCAGTATAAAATGAGTCAGTTGAAGAGGGAGAATTTATTTGTTTATAAAGATATCGATATTTTTTAAGAGTTTTGAAACATTATACCAAGTTTAATCAAAATTGTTTGACTATACCATGTAGCTCCCATAGGACCGATTGGTGTATTTATGGAGATATCGGATACAAATTTGGTAAATAAATATCTTTTAGAGTCCTGAAGCAATATCACAAAGTCGTCTGCGCCCAACTTTAACGTATGCCATATTTATTACTATATGTTGACATTTCATTTTCATTAAAATATTGCTAGTTTTTTACTCTATCTTATAATTTTAAATAATAGTTGGCTTAAAGTCTAAGAACATTTAAACATATATTTCAGTATAAAATGCGTACATTTTTAAGGATATTTTAAGCCAGCGAGTGCTTTAACCTAACCTTGCCTAAGCCTATTTTGCCAATTTGTTTTAAATCCTCTTGCAGCAATACATTGTTTTTAAACCACATGAAAAACTCGTTTTTGTGGAATTGAGAGCTACAAACATTCGGTTTGAAACTAAACCGAATAAAATGTAGGGAAAAAACTGCTTAAGTTATTAGTCTAGCTTATTCTTTTAAGACGATATAAATATCCTATAATATCGAACCTAAAAAGATAACCAAGACGAAGTTACATTTTGCTATAAAAATAATTTTAGTCTTTTGTTGTTTGTTCCGCCTTTCCTTAACCGTCCATGCCTTAGTTTGCACTATTTTGGTCTACTGGGTTGCCATGTTGTAGCGGCTTATGCAAAAGCTTTTAAAAGCTCGCCTCTGAAGCCATTATTTAAACATAACAAACTCAATACATTTACTATTAATTAAACATTTGTTTTATTATTACATTTTAAAATAAATTCAACAGTTGTAATTTTAAAACGAAAATTTACTCAAATTGAGTCATCAGCGCTGCTCTCCTTGCGGTTAAACTTAGGCGGAGGATTAACATAAAAATCGCTGTCATCTGTTACAAACTTGTATATATCGTAGGGAATGGGTAAAATGGGCATCTTAGGACCGCGAAAGGCCAGCACAATTGGCAATGGTGTATACTCGGGCAATACTGGGTGGGTCACATTTGTGCTCAAAAACTCAAGTAGGCGCTTATCTTCATAAATGCGTTCATGTTCCGTAAAAGGCTCTGGTTCCAGCTCAACAGTTGGTGAGCCACCATTGGCATCCTCCACCGCCTCCACGCTTTCCGAACTATCAGAGCTCGAACTATCGGGCGCTAGATTAGGGTCAGAGCCACTACGCGATCCCACAGGTGACTCCACTACTAGCGGTATTTCGTCGGCCACTGTATGAGCTCTATCCGGAAAGTTCTCTACATAAATTTCCCTTAGACGATTCATGCGGTTATCCTCTAAGGAGGATGTAGTAGTAGTAGTAGGTGAGACTGCAGAGCATCTTGGCGTGGTCTCGCCTTGATTGTAAGCAACGCCAATCTGCAGTGGTGTCTCCTGTCCACTTGAATGCAACACTACAGGATCAAAGCGCACGCGGTGAACCGGACGCTCACGACTTTGTTGTTCCGTGCCACCTGCAGCATTGTCATCATTGCTGGCATCTTCTGGGTCTGAGCTTATGTATATTGGTTCCTCCATTGTTGCTGCGCATTAAAAATATTGTAATTTTTGCTAAACTAAAAATTGTTAAACTTACTTTGAACAATTTGCAACGAAAATAATTTTACTTTGCCAAAACTAAAGCGTTGTCGCCAATGCTAACTCTGCGGAATGTTATTTTGACAGCTGTCACTTATTGAGCAGTGTTGAAAAATGCACAGTTAACAGTGATCGCCTTTAACAAATTTTACAAAAGAAACCCAGTTACCCTTGCTTTTTTAATTTAATTCAGCAAAAACAAAAATTCGAACTGAAATATGGAATACTTGAAGACTAGTCTAAGTAATTTAGACTAGCATACAATCTAAAACTACCTAAAGCAGATTGGCAGCGCCGAGCAACAGCTTTTTCTTATAAGTTTGGCATACTAAAAATACAAATTCAGAGTTCCAAAAAATAAAAGTTCAATTACTTTTAAGCGCAATTATGCAGCGTATTATACATTGGTTAGCTACCGTAGCGGCTGGTTATTTCTTGGCTACACAAATGTCACCTATAAAGAGGGAAGCAAATGGAGATGGCGCAAAACGAACTGGCCGACTAGTAGACACCATGGTCATGGATTCTCAAAGCATCAACTCGACGCTGCAAAGCGCGCTCAGCAGTGATGCCAGTGATGGATCTGGATCCAATGTCCACTTGGATGCCTCAGTTGCCACATTGAAGCCAAATTATACATTGGGTTCCGAGTCCTTGGATCGTTTACTGGAGGATGTTTTGTTGCCCTCTTTCGATGTGCATGCGACCCAAACAGAGGTGCGTCCAACTGCGGAGCTTTGAGCAAGTAAATTTACTAATACTTAACATGCACATCATTATGTACATACAAAATTCTAATAAATTAAAATTGGTCTAAGACGGAATTTCCTGCACTTTTAGATATAATGTTCATCGGTACGCTTGCTTTTAAATACATAAATCAGTATTTTATTTTATTATTAAAGCTCTGCTTGCGTTTTAATTTAAATAACTAGGAACGTATTATGTGAATTTTTCTAGATTTAGTGCCCCCCAAAAAAACTATATTTTCTATGTAATATCTGAAAATTGGTAAGTTATTTATGTATATAATGAATAATTGACCAAAATATGAATAATTTCTTTGTAGAGATATTTATTACAATTGTATTGTCTTATTTTAAATTTGGTAAAAAATTATTCCTATATATTGCAAGGGCTTAGGCCCCCAACTGCGCCCCTTTGATCAACACCTGATAGGGCTTAAATTTTTTTTGCATGTATTTGGTTTGTTTTCTCTTCGCTTAGAAAAAGATGGCAAGATCGCTGATATGCTGTTGTTGTTGCGGCGCGTGCCAAGTTGGCGCTAACGTTTATATTTGTCTCTTTTTGTCTCATTGTATTTTCCTACCTCTTATTCGTTAAACGCATTCAACTTTGGATATTGTTGTGTTGTTGTTGCAAGCCGCCATGCTCATTTTGCCCTTTTGCTTTGATTTTTTTGCATGCTTCGTTTAGTTTATTTTTCACGCACGAAACTATAACGCGTAACGCGCATTAAATATTTTTAATAAAACACAAATCGGTTTATAATAATTGGAAATACTTGTGAATTTAAAAGATTAATGTAGCAAATGAAAATGTCGTTCGGATTTGATTTGTGCGTCGCCGTGGTCAATTGCTGCAACAGCTCCAAGTGAACTCCGCCATTAGTGCTCGCTCACCTCAAATGAATATGCATACATCTTGTGGATCAAACACAGCGTCCATCAACATACATACATATGTAGATGAATGAGTCCATACACTTGCCACTGTTTCCGTGGTCCTGCCTTTACGCCACCTGTTTGCCTGATGCGCTGCGCTCTCTGACGTAAACTTTTCTGGCGTTGATGAGGGTCGCGTCAGCGTCAATGATGCTGTAATCGCTACAAATGCATTTGGCGCTTAACAATACGTGATTAATATGTAAGTGCGCACTTCGTTGCTGTAGTCTTTAATTTAATTTACTTATGAACTCGACTCCCCCAAAGGTAGAATGCAATCATCGAGACGAGCACCTTGTTTTTATGTACGCTTTACCAAACGATCAGATTACTCACTGAAATCAACTCAAAAGGCATTGCTGCCTAAGAAACCAACATTCCGCAGAAATCTTTACCAGCCGTTGCCATTTCTGCACTACGTGAACATGCGACCTAACCTGCCAAAGCGCGCTTCAGTGACTTCAGCAGCACATCAAAGCTTGCTCTTGCCTAGTCCACTTCATGCAGCAAGCCACTTCATGCAGCAAGCCGCTTATCTGCATGGGCGCTGCCTTTATCAAAAAATGCCTTGGTTAAATATTATCACTGCCGTATGCAGCTTATTGATAACTTAGGCGGCGCACCGTGCTCATAAAGCAATACGCGACGAAAGCAGACTATGTCCAGCCAAAGGCTCGTATAGTCTGATTTGACTTTATGACGAAACCTTCTTCAAGTTGCCACCGTGCGCAGCCACTTATGACATTGAAGCCACACTGGCAAAAGACACCAGGTGTTTTAGGAAGCAGAATCTGAAGTGTGCATCACATACTAATCTGTAATCTTGATGACTTCAGCGCATAAAATTCTAATTGACAACAAATGCGTAATGCCTAGAAGGAAGACTGTATCGGCCTACAGCATCCACGATGACCTTATCACAAAGGCTCCGTTTTCAGCTACTTATTGACATTGCGCCACACTGTCTAAATGCGCCAAGTGTTTCAGGAAGCAGAATCTGAAGTCTGTATCACATAGTAGTCTGTGATCTTGATGACTTCAATGCATACAATTCTAATTGACAACAAACGCTTAATGACTAGAAGGAAGACTTCCGTCATACAGCATCCTACACTTATTGCGTCTGTATATTTTAAAATATTTAAAAACCCGGCTTAACTTTGTTTACTTTTAGGTAAGAGGCTGCTATTTTGAGGTTTTAAGTTCTGCTCTATATTCTTTGGCGATACTCACAAGGCATCACCGCGCACGATGTAGAATGGTATAGTCTGTGCGCACAAGGCAACACAGCCCACGATTCTTACCTCGATTCCTTATGATATGATTGCAACATTGTTTGATTTTAAATGCATCGCGGAATACCGGCGCTTCGTCGCTGCGATATATTGGATGGATGCGCGGTAAGAAGTAATCAGCTTTAATATTGTTAAGTTATTTATCACTTAAGATAAATAAGTGAATGCAGTGAATGGGTTTCCTAGCATTTAGATTATATCCAGAACAAAATATACTTTAAAGCAGTAAGGTACTATTTTGATCAATACAGCCTTTGCATCATGTGCAATTTAATAGGTAGGCAGCGAGGACAGAAAAATAGCCTTTTTTTCGGTGATCATCTCATTGTTCGAGCCAGACCTCCTTCAAGCAAACATTTGAGGTAATAGTCGTTGTGGGTCGAATCTGAATATTAAGGTGATTGCCATATAAAATCGAAGTAATATAATCCGTGCAGTTTTCAAAGATCACAAAGGTCCACTATGAGCAAACGTGGAACCCCCTTTGAAAACTAATTTTTGATAGGCAAACGCTTATGGAAAATGAAGTCAATAAGTTCCATTGATATCTTTAGAGTGCCAGCTTCCAGTCCTTCAACTTAACTTTTCGGTTCCTTCCTTAAAACAATATGGTGAACTTTTTTTAATGTTTTCTGGTGTAATTTTAGGCGCTCAGTGCGTGGTTCATTATCGGTGTCTGTGCGGGGACCTTTAATATCAGCAAACCACTTATTAACCATTTGTCTCGATAGAGCAGATTCCAAATAACACATATCGAGCCAAGCTTTGGTTTGCACGATGTCCTTCTCATCAAAAAGCAATGAACACTTCGTTGTGGTCAGACACAAAATTTTGAAGCCATAAAGCTTAATTTAAAAATCAGTGCACAGACCCATTGTCCCCAATTTTCAAATCTAGAATTGAGCAACTGCCGCTGCATTGGCTGCTTATTAATTGCTTTCCACTTGTCTGCTGATTGTGCACCGAAATTTGCTCCTGACGCACTCAATTAAGCTTTCAAGCTGCGTTTTGTAGTGTTGCAGTTGCTGCTGCACTTGCCACTGCCACACATGGCAGCTGCTGCTGCTTCTCTTCATATATGTGTCTGTGTGTATTTATGAGTGTATTTGGTGTATTATTTAAGCTGTCAAAGCAACTGGCATGCGGAAAATCATTTCAAGCTTATTACAAACAACACTCGGACATCTTGGATGTCGCTGAACCCAATCCATTGTTCTAATGGGTGGCAAGAGCTTATGCCACGCCTCGCTGCACAGTAGTAAACAGCTGCCAGTGGGCGTCCCTGTCACAATAATGGCAGAGCAACCAAACAAACAGTATATAGTTCATGGCGCCAACAGCCATTTCTACCCGCCCACAGCAGGCTCTTCCTACCCTGCCAGCTTGTCATATGTAACCCAATTAGTGTAATTTGGTTTAAGGCAGCTGCTGCTCTCTCTTGGTTCAGCTTGCCGAGCTTTAATTAAACCGCATAATGAAGGCAGTCAAGAACAACAATGCATAAACTTTAAAACGCCTGGGAGCAGGCAATAGCAACAAATGAACAACGCTGTTGCATATGGAGCACATTCATTGTGGTCATCACATAAAAAAATAACATACAAAGGACACTACAATTTGCATTATAAGTACGTATATAGAGAAGGCTTTTAATGAGCACTGCTTCAGCTTTATACTTTGATGTTGCCTTGGGGTCAAATTCGACAAAATTACTATGCATATAGAGAGAGAGAGCAAGTAAATATGTATGAGTACATATTGTATATATGTAAGAGCTAATAGTAGTTGTTTTCATGTTTGTCTTTCTCAGTGTTATATTCTTGGAGCTATAATGATAGCTTTGTGTTGAAACGTTGTTATTGACATTTATAAGATGATATGTTTGCCTTTCTGTGTGGGGTCTCAAATTTTGATAGTTGTGTAATAGAGAGCTAGAACAAATGTGAACTCAGTATCCCTAGAAAGGTCAGGCTCGCGTTCATATCTGACTCCGTTTACCCATAGAAGGTGCAGGATGTTGTACGTTTTGACACAAAGACTACTAAGATGAAAGAATTATTCAGATCACACATCAACATCTCTGTTAATTCAAGACTCCGCCCTTCGGATTCGTCTATAAAATGCAGGTCCCTGTTTTCTATCAACATTTATTAAAAGATCCCTATGCCCCATGCAAGGAGTGACTGACAAAATTGTTAAAAAACTTTAATAGAAGTATTCAAAAATTTTAGACCCTACTATCCATAAATTACAATTAGGTGTACAAATTTGGTAAGTAGAGTAGTTTCAACGATCAATTCATTTATTTAATTTGTATTGACTAAGAAACTAATCAGCTTTTTTTACAGGAAAGAATCGTATCTGCTTTGTACGCCTTAAACTTTGTGAAAACGGATAGAAACGATATAGCCAGTGACTGCTGAGATATCAACAAGGAGATCAAAGAATAAGGAACTAGTATGCACCAGGAAATTTCAATTATCTCGAAAAACAATAAAGGCGTCCTGTCCAAGCTAATCTAGTTACAGCGCACTAGAAAATAGGACTAGGATCCAAGAATATGAGTCATTTTGAAACTTCAATCGTCTTCCTTGTTGACACTCGTCGTTGGACATTATGTTTTTATCTGGAGTAACGCGATATTAAACAGGGTAAGCTAATTTCTGATCTTTAATAGTTTTCAAGTTTTAAAACGATATTGTCTTTCTTGAGGTTTGGAAAATGTAGCTTTGATCGTATTAAAGGAGGTTAAAGGAACTCGATGTTAAACGATTTTGTAGCTGAAATGCTTTTTTGTTTACACAGAGAGACCTTGAATAAGGATTATAGAAGGAATGTCTAGTACTATGCGTGCATATGGCCATTTCTTTGGCGAGCTGTGTGAGGCTTCATATTTACATTATGTTTGCTTAACCTATCTTTCTGAGCTTCTTCTTTGAAGGTTTTCGGTTTGATATTAACTCTCATATTACTTCAAAATTTTATTTTTTTTATTTTTTTTGGATTGTATCTCTTTTGCTGTTAACCCTAATATCTGTCAATAAGCGGAAAAGAATCTCTGTGGCAGCTTTTCGATTCTGACACAATAGCTTTAGGAATATTTTGGAAAGCCATTACATCTATCTCGCTAACGATGTAGGAAGGTCAAACATAGAACAAATATATATAAGTTCCTATAAGTCCTACAAGGACTAGAGAGCCGCTACAAATCTCCTACACTGTTGGCAATCGCTAGTCATTTCTTTAAATTGGTGTCAGTTCATTCCTAGACCTTTCAATTCCAGATCAACTTGTCTGCGCCATGTGTGAGCTGGCCGCCTCTGCGTCTTCCTTGTCTTTGGAGATTCCATGCAATTTCAGTTCGAGTTAGGTCCGACACAGGATTTCTCAGTTAGTGGCCTATCCATGCCCATTTACGTTTTTTAATTACATCAAATATTGAAGATTAATTGGTTCGTGTAATAGTTTGTGGGTAGAATATGCGGAGTATTTCGTGTAGACATCGATTGATAAAGACTTGGAGGGGTTGTAAGAGGCTACCTCTTCTCTGTTGCCTCTTCGAATAGTTTGTTTATAATCCTTGTTATATGCCAAAAACATGTTTTGGGCAGATGAAAGTATTGACCTACTTAAAAACTATTCATGATGGTGTCAGAATTCCAAAAAAATAATGTTTTTAAACCACATTTAATTCCTATTAATATATGAGTAACCTCAACCCGTCCCAGATACATTCCGCATGTTCCAAAAATAGATAGAATTTTAAATCCTTCTGCTCCACATAATCTCAGTTTTCATTATCTTTACCTTCTCTTTCAAAGCGTTTCCGCCAGAGTGGAATTTCTTTTGCTAATATCTTGATAAATTGCACAGCGAAAATTTTAAATTTATGTTTCTAAAGAGTATGCCAGCATTAAAGTACCCTTCACATAATTCATAATTTGTTAAAGCTAATAACTTGTTGCATTGCCTGTCATTCACTTTTGTACAAAATTTGGCCATAAAACGCTTAATCAAGTTAATAAAAATTGATGGCTGGCACGCAAACAATTTCATTTGCCGCCAACTGATTATGAGCCTTCAAGCTGTTGCTGTTGTTGCTAAAATGCTATTACCAAACAAAATTTCCATTGTCAACTGGTGAAGTTGTTGTTGCTGTTGTTGTTGAGGAGCTGTCAAATTGGAATCTATGAGTGCCGTTGTTTTGGTGTCTATTAGAGCAATTAGTCAAACAGGACATCAGAGAGTGTGCGCTCTATTTGACAAGTATTCCCAAATCCCAGTTAACTTATTTTGACGGATGCTTTTAGCTAATAGCTTTAAATTTTTGGTTGCAAAATAGACTTCAAATTTAATAAAATGACGCAAGTTTGTATAGAATCAGCAACCACAGTCATAATGTAAGTTAGAGGTAAAGCAACAAAAATTCACAACTGTCATTGAAATGTCAACATAAATCTACTGACATTTTTGGCTGAAGAGGTGGTATAAGAGTTGGGCGGGCGTAGGGCGTGGTGTGCCAGGAGCCTGTCTCGTAGTTATTCCGGTCTGGGTAGATCGAGGTCTCATACCAGTAAAAGTTTTGCGCGCTGCGTGACGTAAATGCTGATGAATATTTCTCATCTGTGCTTGGTATGTGTGTGTGTCTGTGTGTGTGTGTGTCTGGATGTATTTAAGGGGGGTTTCCCCATGATACCGTCATTGCGGTGTGTTTCGTTGGCCTTGCAGTTTTGTTATAACGTAGATTTTTGCTCTAGCTATCTGGGGAATCGTCTCTGTCTCTTGAAGCAGTGACGTAGATAGCTTTTGGTCATGAGGGATATAGCAAAATTATTTTTCAGCTGAGAGAATTTTTTACACTTTAAAATAGTGTACCTCTGGCTTGCAAAAATTAGAGGAGAAAATCCAGATTTTCGAAATTTATTTTTGTGCTTGAATTGCGTCACCTGCGATTATATCAGAGCTGCAAAGGCTCTAACTAAAAAATAATCAGTAATCATATTGTATTTATATTATACTACCTTAATCAAAAAGTTCACGGATTCATTACCGTGTAGCGCTCTCAGCTATATATGGATTAAGCGTTGGCATAAGTGCGTTGCAGTCGAGGGGAGAATATCGATTTTATGAATAGTAGTTCATTTTGGATTTTCGGACTATTTTTTAATCAAGGTGGTATTACTGTCTTGATCAATTTTTGTGCATAGACCCTTAAAAAAAGAGTCATATCAGAGGAGTACCTTTTTTCAAACTCCACCCTGCTATCTACGACTCTGCCTTCAACTCTCTCTCCCCTTGCGGGTTGTCTTCTTCAGCAAAATGGGCTTGTCAGTTTTGATGAACTATCTTTGGTGCTGTACCACGTGCCGCTTCTGCGTACCTCCATCTGGCTGCTACTACGACTGCTCCTGCTTTTCCTGTTCCACGCTAATGCTAATGCCTTTGACAGAGATCTATGTGCGGTGTGATTCATTCAAGTCTCTACGGCGGAGCAACGTTGAGAGCCGCAGAGACAATTTTAGCTACCGCACAAGATGAGGTCACGTACAATTGCGTCAACGTTCGTCTGTTGCGACTTGTCTTTTTGGCTTATTAAATGTTAGTTGTTTTTGGTTTCTGGAGCGGAGCTACCAGTTACATGGATTGGTTGTGCTTCTACTGCTGCTTAGTATTAATCTAGCTTAAATGTGATTAATGCTGTCCAGAGAGCGCACACAAGCAGCTTAATGGATGAGACAAAACCACAGTCCAACTTACCATTGACAGATGTATTGTTAAGGACAAATACAGAATGCTTAAAATATCAGTGGATGGTGGGGGTTACCAAATCGTGGCTGCTATCTATTGTTTGAAATTGTTTGTAAAGTACTTTAATTTATACAGTTTGAATCAATATTTGGCAATAATCGCAAATGGTAATTTATATTTGTATGCAGATTACGGAGCTGGCGAGCAGGACACAGCAGTCTGGAAGCAAACTGAAATTAATGCATAAACCAATTTATGCCACTGAAATATTGATTGAATTTGCAATCTCGATTTCTCAAAATTGAGAGGCATCCATTACTTATGCTTTTATCAGCATCCTTGGCGCTACAGCTATAGTTCAGCTTTCGCATTTCACCAATAATCTGTATCGTTTGTAGCTAACTCCCAGCTTAAGACACTAAGCTTTTTTAGATCATCTTTCACTCCAATAATCCAAAGTGCTCGGGTTCGCACAACTACTTTTCTTCCATCTGGTTGATTGAAGCGGGGTTTTTTTTTTCAAAATTGACAATTTGTCCGGCCCATCTAAGTCTTTTTGACTTGACATAGGTAGTTAGGCTTGTTTCGTTACATATCTCCAGTAGCTCTTCGTTGGTGCGAACCGAGTTATCAGGATCTATCCTTATCGGACCAAGAATTCGTCTCACAACCGTACGTTAGTATTGGTTGGATCATTGTTTTATATATCAGGAGTTATAGGGTTCTGTTGAGAAGGCGTGACTTAAGGAACGTTGAAAGCGAGAAAGATGTTGAGTTTGATTTAATTTTTTCTCTTATGTATTCGTTCTTGGAGTTAATATACGAACCAATATATTTAAACTAGTCCATAACTTCGAAGTTATACTCGTATATGATTTTATTTTGCTGGGCTCGACAGTGTACAAATTCCACTTAGAAGAATTTTTGTTTTTCTTTCGTTTTGGTTTTCTTTGCTACTTTTTCTAACTTGAATCGTAAATTTCATAATAATAATAAAGTTCGACTAAATTATTAAATTAGAAATGGTTTTACCGAAGATCAAGTTTCGTAACCAAGTCTTCTTAAGACAGTATATAAAGAATGCTGTTTTTCAGATCTTCAAAGAAACATACAAATCTACAAATGTTTTTATTGTGCACGTATTTGGAACATAGAGAAGAATCTGCCAAAGACATCCCAAAGTCATCTCTAATATGAACAACACAAAATAAATTGATGTAAACCCCTCCCCACTGGAGTAAATGATCCCGAAAGGGTTGGCGTACGAACCATCGAAGGTAGCGGAGTTCCCTTGTTTTTCTTACGATTGTTTTAGCTTTTTCTATAATGTTGGGATCAAAGAAGTGGTTCTTAGTAAAGAAGTGACTAGTTGGTTGCATTATCTGATTCATCAATTCACAATTTAGCGCTTTGATGAAATATTTATTGCAGTTTTCGGAAGAATTGAATAACAAGACATGATAGTGAAATAGAGATATCACGTACCGATGGATTGTGTTTGGGCTAATATATGGTAGAAGTAGATTCCCAACAATACACTAAGTTCTTCCATTTGCATGCGTAAATTTAATGCGATTGTTTATAGCAGTTTAACGTAGCTGTTGTAACATTCATGAACTCGTCTGTCTGATCCCTTCAAATGCAGTCCCTCAGAGTACCCCTCGCAAATAGACAAGTTTCCCAGCATCTGTCTCGCTTGGCTTGTTGTACACAACTGTACTATCTATCATATTAATGTCAAAAGGCATTAGCAAGAACCAAGCGCTGACAATAAATCACTGCGACAGTTGTCAAATATGAATACATTACGCTGAAATATATTCGCTACGAATTTGCAAATTCATGCAGTTGAAGCGTTTACGACAAGCATAAACATGTCCATGCAGGACAGCATTAGGCGAGGCGAAAATAGATGAGAAGCTAGTAAAGGGTCTTTCCCAAGCTATTGCAGAACATTGCGTTGTTTAGCGCTGCTAATTCATGGATCTGCTAAAATTGGTTTCGGTTGATTCCTTTCGAGGAGACTTTAATCCACAATAATACTTCGAGGCTTCAGAACGATCGGAGGAACTTTTATTTTAAACTTTAGAAGAACGAAGGAAGTGTGAATTCTCTTCAGTTCGGTTTAGTTCGGATTAGTCATGAAATCATGCCTTAATTTTCAGTACCAGCCATGAATCTACGCATTCATTTGTCACTGAATCAAACACATGCAAGTCCTATCCTTGTTTTTCTTAAAAGGCCATGAGCAATTATAATGCCTGAATTTCCAGGCCTAAACAACCGAATTGCAGGGAACTTAGCAAGAACAGTCAAGAAAAATTTATCTTCTTTCAAGCCCTGCAAGCTATGCCAAGAAGGTCTAATAAATGCAGTTCAATTCGCAATAAAACCTAATACCAAGTCTCGCAGACATCTCTTCTTATAGAGTACTAAAAAAAAACACCTTGTATATGCTGCAAATTTAATAGACAAAAATTTTGCACAGTTTATTTATTAAGGCCTTTCTCAAGAGGGTCAGACATCTATTCAGCCATCGATGTTTCATCTATCGCCTTGGCTGTTGTCCTTGGGGTCGTTGCCGCTCCTCCATTCTCTGGCGATGTTCGAAAAAACGATTAAGCTGCGCCAGTCTACGGGATAAACGTTGTTCCTGCGATGTCGGTCTGTTTCCTTGTATTTGACGTGGCTGCCCTCGACTTATATTTGCCTCCTGCACCCAGTTTTCCAGATCCATGAGCCTGCGAATATAAGGCAGGGCTGCTCTGGGTAGAGGTGCGTCACCCTGTCCGACTTCGATTTTTGCAGACATTTCGAGCTTTCAATAAGACTAATTTCTAGACTGCCAAATAATTAGAAATAGGTCCGCGCATGCAAAACATTTAGGCCAAAACTTACCGAATAAAAACTAAGATTGTTTAAAAAAAAATTAATTCCAAAACATAGAGCACTTCCAAACTAGCCTTCTTATTGAAACTAAATACAAAATATAAATCTCAATGTATACAAATAAATTAACAAGCCTTTCAACGCCAACTTTGTTAGCATTTTCCGACTGGCATACATTTTCCGTTGCAGCTAAAAGCTTTTTGGCATAGACCCCGCACTATTATTTATGTACTAAATGCAGATAAAGTTCCATTTTGTAGCATCGCAATGCACTTTCCCGACTGGGAAATAAAATTTATTTAGAGCATTCAAAAAAACACAAAAAAAAAAGGACCAAAGCAAATAAAAAGAGTTAGTCACGTTTCGTGTAAATGGACAGGAATTTACGGCATATAAAAAAAGGGATCAAATGTGTAAGGTTGGTTCTACTCTACGGCTTTATGTAAGTGAAAGTTTTTCTCTCTTTTTTATAGGCACAACTAACGAAATTTTCCATTCAACCGAATTGCAGGTGAAAGCTTTTTGGCAGGCTCTTTTAGCCTGTTTCATTTGCCAATTTTTTTTTGTAGGATTTTGTTTAAAATTTGAGTGCCTGCCCCCAAATGGAGGCGGCATAGGAGTAGTACTATAAATAAGTAAACATTTTACACAGCAACTAACTGTAAATTCAAAGTGTGTTGCCAAAAGGAAAGTCGTAACTTTTGTTTTTGATAGCTTGGAATTTGCTACGTGTGTGGGTTTCTATTTTGGGCCTAGTTTTTTGGGACCTACTGGAGTGGGGTTTTTTTTCTTCACAAGATATGTCAACTTGTTGGCAAACAGATAGAGTAACATATGGTCAGTGTTTGTGAACGCCTACATAGTTTTAAAATTCTATCTTTTTCTTTGGAACCCGTCAGATGCTTTTCAACATTATGTTTTTTTTTTTTGGGCATATGGTTTTGATATTTTTGCTAAATGTTTGCCAACTTTAGACGAGTTTACTTGTGCTTATATTTATATTATTTTGAAAGAAAAATGATGCCAAAATTGTATGTGGTTTGGCCATATACTATGTATAAATAGGACAATATATGCTTTTTATTTTGCGGCTCAGGTCTGATCGGCCATGAATTCATTTGTGAATATTCAGTACCAGCCATTTATCTTCGCATTTTTTTGTCATTTAGCAAAGAAATCATCTACGAGTTCCGTTCTGTAATTTAGCTATACGAATAAGTTGTGAAGTCATACCTGAAATCATAATCTTAAACCTGTACCATATCATACAAAGGGTATATTAACGTTGTGCAAGTAGGAAATATATGTTATATACAGAAGAAGATGTCGGAGACCCCAGAGTAACCTAAACTAGAGAAGTCGATGCACCCATGTCCGTTTGTATGTCTTTCCGTTCATATGAACGCTTGGGCCTCAAAAATGATAATCTTTCCCAGATTCTGCTTGCGTTTTCTAAGAAGTGCAAGCTAGTCACACAGCAGGTGTTGGATGCTCACATGCATACTCTCAGCCAGAAGGCCTATGGTGCAGTGCCCCGTTACAACTACCGTCCAAAGTTTGTATCAGTTTTGCCGCTTGCCAGATCTCGTATATCTCGGTCTGAAACACACTGCCCCAATGTGGGAGACCGCCGCTTTGTGGTATGCTCCTCGTGTTCTTCCTTTTAACCTCCCCTGTACAGTTAAGAGTTGATCCTCCGGCTGCTCAGCATATTGCTTACCTACTGGGTGACCATCGGTCGTGTGTGATTTTAGCAAGTGCTGCTATTATCCAGTCGGAAAATTTATGGACTAGATCCCTATCGAAAAAAACGAAAGGTATTCGATCGAAAACGTTTGTGGGGAATAATTTGATTGTTGTTTTTTTTGTTAGGAAAATATCCTAACTAAATTTGACAAATTAATATCTTTTGGAACTCCTAATCAATTGTTTGTATTGTAGTTTTACAAGGTATCACATGGTTAGACCAGCATTTAGCATCAAATTGTAATCGATGGGGTAAGACTTTCTCATCAAGGGTTTTGGGTAATTACCCGCACCGCTTCAAGGGGCAAACCATTATCACCAAATGAATAATTTAATAATGTCTTTGTTAGTTTATGACCGCGTTTTTCCTTGAGTGCTCGGCTCAGTCTTAATTGCATAGAGAGGTCCAGTGTGGATTTCGCTCAAAACACAAAAAATCTAAGCTGATCCCATTTTGGTAGGAGTTTGAGTTTTTCTTATGAATATTGGCTTTGGTAGTCAATGTTTTAGCGCTGCCAGACAAATCATGATTTTCTCTTCCTTGTGTTGTCGTAGTAGACCCTTTCACATCAACAATGACTATACGTTGAAATAAACCAATTTCATATGTACATCACTCAAGCAGTTTTCAATAAAGCAGTATTGTGCTTCATCGTCTCACGGCGTGACTTCCTATGGAACATCAATTTCGTATAGTTGAATTATTCCTATTTTCCTGACGATGTGAAATATCAAAGAATCCTAAGATGGATCCTTTGTACAACAACACTGGATCATATCTTGTAGTATCTATCAGGAATGTATTGTTAATATAGCATTGATCTGTCTTCATCTTATTCGATTTTTTTTTTTTTTCGATATCCGATGCTCCTATCCACATATCTTGGCTTGTCTAATTTGGCGATTAAGGTCTACTAAGTCGAATTTTCTTTGATTTTTAATTTAAGTTTATCACTCTTCAGTTTTGTAGGTTAGTATGTAGATCATGCAGATCCAGAGCCGATCGTCAGCGCAACAGATCAGAATCAGATTCTGTCATCGTCATTTCTCTTATCGCCCACTGGAGCATAGGGCCTCAAACAGACTCTGTAAGGATAGTTTAAAATATCTTAGTGGATGCGTTCAAAAGTAAAAAAAATAAAAAAGAATACATATCTAATCTTTCCACACTTAATCCTTAGGACACGTCGCAATGAGTAAAGCTAATTGATTAAAGGTACAACCTTTAACACTCTATGGCAGTTCTTGGTGGATGCAAACACCTGTATGAGATTTCTCTAAAGTTACATCTTTATCACCTTTTCATGAAATTAATTCTTTTAATCCCATGTCTTGATGCTTTTACTCTGCTACCAAGTCCTGAAAAATTCACAAACATTTTGAAACCCAAAAGTCAGTACTTTTGGCTCTTCTTTACCACTAAACATAGCTAAGTTCAAAAGTTCAATTACCCATGACGACGACATAGTTACTACCCAACATGTCCAACATATTGTCCCATAAAGTTTTTAACTTTAACAACTTGGAATAACAACAACAGCAACCATGTCATTCCCTTCGAGTGTTAGGATATGCCATACACTTTCGGAGCTCGGAACTTTTGACAGCATCTGGTTGCAGCTTTTAGGTGTTACCAGCATTTTAATACCATATTTAATATAGTGCTAAATTTTCAGTTGCAGCTCGCTTGGGTAATGAAGCTACTAACAATGTTGCCAATGTTAAGCAACTTGGTCTTAGGCAAAAATATTTTATGCTGACGAGGCTTAGAGATAAGTCTGACATTGTTGGTGGGGTGAAATTTCTGAAAAAAATTTTCAAACCACCAGCCGTTGAATTTTCCGCTGGATTTTTCCGCATGAGTTTGCAGTTTACTGAGCCTGACTATCCTCATCGCATCATCGTCTCGTGTAGAGAGACGAGTCGAGTCGTCTTAAGCTTTCATATTTTCTTTTATGAGTTTTTTGTATAATCTTTATGATTGTTGCGCATTTTGTGCGCTGAGCATTTTCCTTTGCACTCTGATTATTTATTTTTTACAGCTTACAATTTGTTCAAGGACTTACGACCCTTTAAGGGCAATTTAAATGCCAGCTAAAGCTGCTTAGCTTTGCTCGTATCGCATAAATTGCTTTCGAGTCAACTCAATTTTACATTTATGGCATGCAATTTAACTTGGCCTAATTGTGCTACATGAGAAATTTTAGTCCCAGAACTTCTCTTCTTGCCTTAAGTTGCACACACGCACTTCGTGTGCTTCATTAAATTTAACTTTATCCTGTCAGGAAAAGTTTATGCAGTGCTGCAGGAATGGCATCAGGGACGACATCTCTCAGATTGCAGTGGAAATAAAGTAGCACATTAGAAAGTGTCGGATATTGGATTAGTTTAATGAAGTTTTGCCAGGCATTTGTTGTTTTTGCTTAAAAGGAAGTACGGAAATTGATTACTTTCGCTGGCAAAAGGTGTTGTAGTGCACTTTTCTTGGAACCAATTTGAAGGAATACTTTTCTTAACGTTTTTATATAATCAATTTGAAGGAAAAGATTAATTTAATCAGGAGCATCATCAATTTAAAGTGCTTTTAAGTTAATTGTTCCAAAAAATAAACTTTAGATGAAACAAAACAAACTGCGATGAAAAAGAGTCAGATGAAAGCTTCCAAGAAGGGGCAAAAAAAATAATTTCCTTAAAATAATTACATACAAAATTAAAAAAAAGATCTTTTCGTGTAGGTTATTAAAAAAATTCCACGGAAAAAATTTTGATTATTATTTAAACTTTATAAAGAAAAGAGACAAAAATAAATAATAAAATTAAGAAAATACATATTTTTGGTTTTGTGAATATGAATATTGAAATTTTAGATATAAAAAATAGTTAAAAAATATTGCATAATTTTAAATTAAGTTTTCTAAAAAAATTATTAATTTTAAGTCGATTTTTGCATTATTTTTAAATATTGTTGGGAAACGTTTTTTGATCCTTTTCTATAAAAACGCATTAAGCTATTTTATGTGAAAATTAATAAAATATTCGATTAATTTTTTTTTTAAATTATTTTAAAAATTTTAAAAAATTATTTCTTTGTAAATTTGTTAAAAATAAGTTCTATGGAAAAAAAATTGATTTATTTCAATGTTAGATTTAAAAAATTAACGCGTTAAATTAAGTTTTCTAACTGAATTAAAAATTTAAAATCGATTTTAGCATTATTTTTTGCAAATTGTTAGGAAAAGTTTTCTGTTTCTGTGTAAAAATGAATAAAATATTCCGATTTTATTTTATATGAATTATTTATGCTTCCGAAAAACAGAATGCCAGTCAGAATTTACTAAAAATATTCCTGAAAACATCCTTTTTTGCTTAAATATAATTTTGGCTTCTACTTCTGTGCAAATATCTCTTATATGCAAAATTTTCATTGCATTTGCATAAAAACAATATTTACTGCTTCACTATTAAGTTTAAACTAGATACTTCCAAAAATTATTCAATTTTGTAGAAATTTGAATACCCCAAATTTGCTGCCATTAGTTCCAAGAAAAAAAGTTCTTATTTTAGTCAACACTCAAAAACACCGGAAATCCTTTAAACCATTTCAATTGCATTTCCGCCAACAAATCGCTTCGACAATTGCCTTAATTCATCCCCAAGGAGTCTTTAGCTGAGTTTTTACGAGCTTTCAGCCAAAGCACAAACTGAAACCAAAGAGATAAAGCAAATCCACAGCTGAATCCATCCGTTCACACAACTTGTTGGCCATATTGCCAAGCAGCTTGCTCAGGTTTTGGCTTAAGCCTTTCGAGCTCTCGTCATATTGAAAACGTTTAAAGTTTATCTTCACTTTATACTTTTTTGGCCAAAATGATTTATATTTCTGGGAATTGGCATTGCAATTTTTACTGCCAAGCATAAAACGGAAACAAACAAACAATTTCATAAGAAATTTTATTTTTTATTCGTTTGTGCATAAATTCTAAATGGATATTTGAAATGGAAATGAAAATGTAGCATAAATGCAATTGACAGCAAAGAAGGTAGTTTTTAAAAACAAATTGAAATGCCTAAAATACAATATTTTATGCATGCTGAAATTGAGGTAGAAAGAGCATATTTTATCTGAAAGATAGCATAAACATTGAGAGCATGTGAAAAACTAGTTTACTTTTATGAAAGTTTAAATTTAACATGACTTGCAACAGCCTGACAACCACAACATGCTGGGAAATTAAGTTTTCCCTTCAACAACAGACTCTAACAGGCAAGTGTGACTTCCGCTGTGGAGGCATTATGTAATGGGGGAAAACATATAAGTTTAAGTTATCTCGAATTGAGGATACTGTGTAAAAGCTAAGATGTACGCATTCTACATTTTTATGATTATTACTGAGAGTGATGTTATAGTTAAAGTACATTTTAGGTTAGCTAAGGGAATAGTGTAGCGCTGGCTTTAAGCACTGTCGTTGTGCCGCCGCTAGATGGCGCATACGAGTTGATGCCGGCAGATGGCGTAATAAAGTTTTGTAGGTATACTGTGTTTTTAAAATAATATAATTTTTTAAAAATAATTGGGGTTGATATTTTAAGTAAAAAAGTTTAAAAACGTAATGTACTGCGTTGGAAAGCGGAGTGAACAAGGCTATAATGAACATAGGGCCTTTATAACTCTTTCCTTGATGCATTGCAAGGTAATTTTTGAGGTTGAGGTTTCATTTAACAGCTTATTGTCACTCTCAGGCCTGCCAGTCGGAGGGGACTCACCAAGTCGGAAGTTCTGTAATGAAGAACAGAGATTTGAAAAAATCATTTAATATTTTAATTTGAAAAAAAAAAAGGTTGAGCATAATCCTCTATTTCTGTCGACGCACAATAGGCCCGTGGGGCCATATTCCCCCAAAAGTAATTATCATTTGGACAAAATATGTATGATATGATTTTATACATTTAAAGCTACTCTCTTTAAAAAATTAATAAATTATAATTAGTGGTTTTTAGGTTATTGGCAATTAAAGTTCACATTTTGTATTTTATGATCTTTCGCGATAGTTTTAAGAAATATATTAATTACAGTGTCCTTTATTGGTTATCGGCTGGGAAAACTGAAACTGTTTTGGGCTATATCTTCAAAAATCCGTTCAATATTTTGGTTATGGACTATTTTTTAAATGTATGTGGGTATATCTTAGTTCAATTCGAATCAAACGCTTTTTATAATAATTTTTTAATTTTTTCCAATTTCGGTCTAGATTATCTATATTTTAAAAAATTCTTAGGAAGCTCAAACTTCCCAGAAAAATATTTCAACTCTGAAAAAGTTATTCCCAGATATTTGGCAAAAATATGAGTGTATGGGCCCATAGTGCGACGGCCAAAAAATAACAAACAATTATCAAGAATTATCCCTAGATACAATTTTAATCAAAGAACAACTTTTTTAACGTACATATCTGAAAAATAACAGCCTTCCAAATTTTTGAAGTTTATTAATAATTACAGCAGGTCTATCCAAGTTCGTAAAGAGATGACTAAAAAATATTTAGAACATTTTTTTTAAATTATATTCTATAATGCAAATAATCAAAAAATCGAATCGCAATTTTGGGTAGATAATTTGATTAATAGCTTTTGATTTGGTATAAAGTTCAAATTATAATAATACAGGAAATGACTTTAGATTGTTGATTAGATTGATCTGAAATATTATAAATTCGGAAAAAATGTTCTATTTTGTATCTGAGGCTATTTTATGAAACTTTTTTAGAATGCAAAGATTGCTTGTTAGTTTTGTCTCTTAGTTTTTCGTCCCATTTATTTATTTTTATCAAAGAATACAGTTCTATATTCTTTGCTTCAATTTACAACAAATGATTTTTTAAAAGATATTTACTAATCGATTTAATATATTCAAACAATTGGATATTATAGCCATTTAAAGTTGAGACAAAAAATTTGGTTCGATTTGTAGTGATCTCGCTTTCGTTTATTTTCGCTTAAGCTCGTCTCATTTAGAGGTTATGGCCATTGAAATTTAAGACGATAAAATTTTTCGGAGTTGAAGTGAACAAGAATTTAGCTAATTTTCGCTCTTGGTCGCCTAATTCAAAAGTTATGGCCATTTAAAGTTGACACAAAAAATTTGATCCAATTTTTAGTAATCTTGATTTGGATTATTTTCGCTTAAGTTCGTCTTACTTAGATATTATGGCCGATGAAAGTTGAGACGATAATATTTTTCGGAGTTGAAGTGATCACAAGTTTGACTTGTTTTTTTGGAAGTTATGGCGACAAAAAATTTGGTCCGATTTTGATTTTGATTATTTTTGCTGTAGTTTGATAGTTGCAAAGATAAAATACATAAAGTTTATTAAAAAAAAAACTTTACATCTTGAGTAGATTCATATTATATCCGAAAAAAATATTAAAACTTTCAAGAACAACAAACACGAGGAAATTCCCAAATATATGTCGCTAAGAAAGTCCCCTACCCAATTACCAAAATAAACATCTTCTCATAAAAAAACACCTTTAAAATTCCACAGCCAAAATACCGTCATGACTCCAACAGCGGGCAGAGTAAGTGCCTTGACTTGCATTTTGTCATTTTACCAGGGACATATTTTTATATTTTGAAATTTCATATATTTTTTTTTTCATATTTTATGCAGTCATTTCCGTGTGCAATATGCCCCAAAAATGTTGTAACTGCTGCAGTCCCAGCAAGGCCTTTGGGGGATTCTCTATCTCGTCACAGCCGCCATTTTGTGCATCAAAATATGGCAGAGAGAATTTAACGCTTGAGGCGCATATTTTCATGCTTAACGGGCAGCAGCAGATTCAGCAAATTGTTGTCTAGGACTTGAGGCACTAAAAAATATAAAAAACTTATATTAAGAATTTCTGACGAAAATTTTTCAAGGACCTGCAGCCTTTGACTTTTATCTGTCTGAGTGAGCATTTGAAACAAGTTGAAGATTTTAAATTATTAACTTGACTTATCTGGGCTGTTTGGCAACACTTAAAGAGCTGCTTCAAATTAAGTTTAATGTTGTTTCAAATGTTGGTTTGTTTTGGGATGACATGCCATTTCTCAAGTTAATTTTCAAGTTTATGAGCCAAGCATTTGAACTTTGTCTATTTGTTTAAAAGAGCTAAAAAACTTTTCAATCTAACAAGTTTTCTTCCTGCCCCAAAAGTTAACTTCAGCTGTTTGGTCTCGTAAAACATTTTGCTGTTGTGGCAACCCTAAAAGAGGTTTTTTGTTTGTTTGTCAGTTTGCTTAGAAGCTTAGCGTAAATTGCTCATTAAAAAGTGATAAATGCTTCAATGGCAAAACATAATGAATTTCCTAATACCTTCAAGTTAAGAATGCACTTTTGGAGCTGTTCGAAGAAGAAGTTTGCAGCTTATGACTGCAAAAAGAAAAATCAACTGGAATTGGCAGCTTTTGAGTAGTTTTAAGCTTTTTGGAACTTGAAGATTTGTGTTCGCCTTTAAGTATTTTGAGTAGTAAGTTTAAGCAGTTGAGTCGTTTTGAGTATAATTTTTTAGGCAGTGTTTCTAGACATAATTTTTTGATTCTAAGTGTTTTGGGGTTATATTAAGAGGACCGATTATTTCGTTGTCCTGATTTCAAAAAATGAATCGTGTCTGTTTTAGTTGTCTATATTGAGAGATTCATTAAATTTATTGCATTTGCAAAATGTTCATCAAAATGCAGATCCGTTTTTAGTAACTCCGATAAAACTTAAATAAAACATATTACTTGAGAAAAATTGTATGGGTTTTCACCTTGCAGATGTGCAGAAGTGCTCGTCTAATAATGTGCAGAAGTGCCAGACTAACAACGTAAGCAATATCAACTATTTGCTGAAAAGAGTTATATGACTTGCTTTGTGTTGGTTAAGAAAAGTTTTTAGAAGAAAAATGCCATAAGAATCATAAAAGATATATTCTTAGAATTGATTAGAAAACTTACGATTTAAAATAAAAATATATATTTATATAGTGATGTTATTTAATTTTGGCGGTTGCTGAGAAACAGCATTTGTTTTTTACTTCCATAGTATATATAAATACGCCAACAATAAAGTTTGTGTGGAACCGATGGTGTTCATATGCGTGAACGTATAGAGATGAAACTTACACGACATGATAGTCACGCCTCATACGATGTGCACAATGAAAATTTCATCTCGATACACCAAAATTATGCAGTTGAAAACTCAAAAGAAACATTAAAATGTGTCATAAAAGGGTGAATAACACCTTCAGCAGTAGCAACCCTAGACTTGAAATTTTTTTAATTTTGTACTTGTTTTTTGGAAAGGATTTTTTGATAGTGAATAAAACAAGAAAAAATTTCAATAACATAGGGTATTAAAGAAGCCAGGTTGGGCCTGGCTTTCATTTGTACAGAGCAAAGCTTCTGATTACTCTCAACCTGTCGACTGCCAGAGCGATCTCTGTCTCAAATGATTCCAAGTTGACACACAGCCTCCTGGGTAGTTATCTTAGCATCCGCTAAATAGTGAGCTAATGTGTGTAGCGAGTCACCCGAACGTTAAACGGTTGAGCGCAGGGTTTGGCACCCGCCTCGTTAAATCCAATGAAAACCACAGCCAAAGCCAAGGATAAAATCCCCCCGTACGTTGACGACCACCGCAAAACGAAAAATGGCGGACGTAAAGTCGGGCGCGGACGACTTTAGGATACCCTGTACCACTGGCTTGTAATAAAGTCCGATTTCTTCACAAAAAACCAAAAACAGAAGAATTTTTAGCAAAAATTTTTTTTTGACCGATCGTTCCTATGGGAGCTATATGATATAGTCAACCGATTTCAATAAAATTTGACACAGTGCTTAAATACCTTAAAAGATATGAATGCCAAATTTATTTCAAATATCTTTACAAACAAACAAAACACATCGAATTTTGTATAAAAAACGTGTTTTTGGACCGATTGGTCCTATGGGAGCTATATGATCTAGTCAAACGATTTGGATTAAATTTGGTACAGTGCTTAGGAACTATAAAATACTCACGAGTGTCAAATTTGGTCCCAATATCTTAAAAAACAAACGAAACACAACAAATTTTGTTAAAAAATCGATTTTTTGGAAGATCGGACCTATGGGAGCTATATGATATAGTCAACCGATTTTGTTCAAATTTGGCACATTGCTTAAGTGGTCTAAAAAATTTCCAAACGCCAAATCTGGTTACGATATCTTTATTAAAAAACGAAATATAGCGAATTTTTCGTTAAAAAGTTATTTTGGCCGATCGGTCCTATGGGAGCTATATGATATAGTCAACCGATTTCGATCAAATTTGGTACAGTGATTCGGAACTATAAAAAACTTTTGAATACCAAATTTCGTTACGATATCTTCATAAACAAACGAATTATTCATCTAAAACGCTTTTTTTTTGTCGAGGTCGTCTCAAACACCCCCATGGGAGCTATATAATTTATCCCCGATATCAAAAAAATAAAATAAACTTGCCTCCTATGGAATAATATGGGATCTAATGTGAAAGTTTGGTAACTCTAGCTCTTACCATCTCTGAGATCTAGAGCGTTCACACGGACGGACAGACGGACAGACGGACATGGGTATATCGACTTCTCTATTCACCCTGATCATAGTTTAGGTAACTTTAGGGTGTCTCCGACGTCTCCTTCTATATGTTACATACATTTTCGGCTTGCACAAACTTAATATACCCTTAGTACCATACGGTGCAGGGTATAAAAAGAACAATGATTTGAGGATATGCATCTGGAATATCCGGATCCTCAATAGGGCAGGTGCCCCTATCCAGCTGGCGGATGCCCTCGATGACGATTA